>OX442362.1:26178490-26385990 GCA_949357725.1 Hyperoplus immaculatus
GGAAGGATTTCTAAAATTCACATGTGCTGACCAACAGACGCACATGCGCACACTCACACACACACACACACACACACACACACACACACACACACACACACACACACACACACACACACATACATAATCATGTAACTGAGCTCTTTGTTGTTAAAATGGACAAACTGTCCCTACATTACCTTACATTTCCATAATTAAAACAGGCATATAACGGTTATATGTGGGTGGGTGTACTGTATGTGTGTGTGTGTCTCCCTGGTTGAATTTCTATGAATAGCAATGGTCCACAGGCAGGTCCACTACTTTGCTCCAAAGTGAAATATCTCAACTCAGTTGACCTAAGGGACATTCATGTTCCTCAAAATGATGACTTTCATCATTTATATTATTCATATTTAGTGGCAGCAGCAAGTCAAAGTGTGGACTTAACACAGTAAGTGAAATATCTCTACACGTTGAGCTATTTGACCAATGGAACCATGCTAATATACTGAGCTTAGATGGTGAACATGGTAAACATGTATGACTGGTGGATCCTTTCATTTATTCTTGGGGATATTTATGTTTTCTAAGATTATGTCTAAATGTTCTAAGTCTCTCTGACAAGCCAAACTGAATGTAAAAACCTCAGGGCATTTTTTTCTTTCTTGCCCCCCCCCCCCCCCTTTCTCTATTAAAATACAACCGGAGACTGTTTGAGCCGCTCCCAATGATTTTTCTCCGGTTTTGAGCGTGGCTCCTTTTCAACATATTTCCACATAAATAACACTCCTACAGGTCCACTTTCAAGGTTGAGTTCAACTGACGCTCCTGACCTAGCCCTAACCCTCATAAGGAGATCCCCTGGCAGACAGTCCCACATGTGGCCTCATCTCATCTCAATTACCTTTGCTACGCTTGAACGCATCCCCTTTTTCCAATACATCTAGTGCATTAGCTCATAGGAACAAGTGGGGCTAGACCTGGATGTATTATTAATGAGCTATAGGTTTTTGGTGTGCTTCACTATGCATCCTCTTCCACTATACCATCAAATATTTAGCACGTACATGGCTGGGACTAATGCACCGCAGCCCCGGAGCTGCAATTCAAGCTTTTGATTAGTGGAATACAATTAGGAGAATGAAAAAAGTGCTATGAATTAAAGCGGTAAGGCTGGCACAAAACGTGCAGCTCTTTCATTGGATTTGGCCCCCAGTTTTGGCCCTCACACATGTAGAAGACTAGAGTTAAAGCTGTCTGATATGTCAAAAGGGTTTTTATCACTGAAATAACAGTGTACTGAGCTCTGATTAGATATATCCACCTTGGTGTGCTGATGTGGTGTATTGGAAGTCAGTAAACTATCATCTTTGAGCAGTTATGATTGGCTTGATATGGCCACACCCACATTTCTAAATCAGAAAAATGTAAGAAATGAAAGATGAATTGAAACCATCAAGTTCCTTTCAGTTGTTTTAGTTAAGGTTGAACCTTCTATATACAGAACATACAGAATAGTGTGACTTATAGTAAAAAGTTGATCTTAAATATTAGTTTCAATCTTGGCATGGAAGAGTACTGGAAGAGTATGAAACTAAAACCCTTAAAGGTTTAGCAGAACCTGCGTGTTGCATCCACACATCAAAGTCAGCAAAATACAAAAGTGAAACATGAACTGAAACCAGAAGTCTAACTTCAGCTTTTGACTTGGATTGCGCCTACTTATTATTGTGCTACATATGTTTGAATGGCGGAGAATCATTGATTTTACATATTTTTTTTACTTTGGCACGGTAGAAAAGTTTATTGACAAAGGGATTGTGCTGGTAGGCACAGGGGGTGGTGATATTATGCATGATTAAAGATTTTACAACTTCGGGACATTATCGCTGCATGAATAGTTTTATCTTTTCTTCTCAATTTTCACAATATAAACTGTTGAATTACAATATTCACTTTAGGAAGTAATATATCAGGAATATGCATATAGTTGATTAAAAAACATGTTTCCCAGATGACGTAAAATGATTACATAATTTTCTGACTAATAAAGATTTTTTCAAGCCATTTTCTTTGTATGTTTTAAAGCGTGCGTACGTGCGTCCTTGTTTCTGTGAACGATACAACTCGATTTATTATAGTGGTCAAAAGCTGCGCAGGGCACCTTTAATCAGCTCAAATCTCTGACGGATTATATTGCATTTCTAGCATCAAAACAACATCTCAGCCTGTCAGTTTAATGACTCTGTACGATCCTATACTGACCCTGCGTTCCAAATCACATACTTTTTCTTTTTACTACACTACATACTAAAGTACAGAAGAGTTTTAGCAAAAGGAGAGAAAAAAAATCAGATAAGGAAGATTTATTTTCATTATGTCGAGAAATGTCAAGAATAAAGATGAATACTCCAAAATGCTATTGGAGTTAGTGGGGCAATTGTGTATTTTCAGCATACTACAATTGACGTGCATGTATTGGGACATCCTAAATAGTATGGAAGTATGGGGATTGGAACGCAGGGTATGTTTCAATCCGAGTGGTTATGAAGATTTGAAGTTGTCTGTTCGACTCGCTACCTAAAAGGGGAACCAGGACGTGAACTCTCCATAGCACACTCACAACCCTTCCTCTGCTTGATGTTATTATCTTGTAGTTGCTCTATAGCAGCTCCACACTTCCACACTGTTTTCCCCAGACTTCAGCAGCAGCAATGTTTTCCTTTCTGTGTGGCAGTGTGAGAGGAAGTCAAGTGGAAAAAAGCGCTGCACTCCCCGCCCACTGTGGCCACATGGCAAAGGGAGGAGAGCAGTCGGTCAGGAGCCCGCCGGCCACAGTCGGGCATATTTGTGGTTTATTTTCTCTCTTTGGCTTGAGTCTTTGACGCTGTGTTGCATGCGCGGCCTGCCCCTACTCTCACTCTCTCTTTCTGTCTGTCTGTCTGTCTGTCTTTCTGTCTGTCTGTGTGTCTGTGTGTCTGTGTGTCTGTGTGTCTGTCTGTCTGTCTATCTGTCTGTCTCTGTCTGTCTGTCTCTCACACACTCCAAAAAATCCGAAGATTTGGTCACAAGAACAACCCGATAAAGATGTACACTTTCTCCTTGCTCATTGTGTCCTCCTCCTACCTCCCTCCCCACCATTCATCCTTTTCCCAGACTATTTATACTGACGGCCGTATAGACACAAAGGGTTCCGCCCCTTTGTAGGAATGAAGAGAGGGAAAAAGGATCCAGGCACATCAGCAGCACAGCGGTTTAACCACTGCTATAGTCACACTCTGGGCCAGAATGAATGACTTCCATCCATTGGCTCACACACACACACACACACACACACTGGCACACACACATACGCACGCACGCACGCACACACACACACACACACACACACACACACACACACACCGTGAAACCAGGGGAAAGGGGAACACAGACACACACACACATATACTATATATATAAACAATGGAAACATGCTAGATGGATCCAATCCACCAGAGCGGCCCAATTGTAGCCACAACCTATTTATTTTGCTCCTCGTGACTCTGGTCTCATGTGTGTCTATCCGACACTCCCCGACACTGCAACATTGGGCCTGCTTCTTCCCTTCCCCTCTTAGCCTGGTTTATATGAGCAGAAATAGAACCAATTTAGGGGGGGGGGGGTCTACTTTAGTCTCTGTTGGGGATTTAATATGAAAGCTGTCACCCGCCAACCTATTGGAGTTTTGTGAGCGCATACTGTATCTGTGTATGGCTAACTGTGTGTGTGTGTGTGTGTGTGTGTGTGTGTGTGTGTGTGTGTGTGTGTGTGTGTGTGTGTGTGTGTGTGTGTGTGTGTGTGTGTGTGAGGCTGTGTATTCCAGAGGAGTAATGATAATAATAATCCCACGGAAATAATCCCTCACAGATCACATTTGTGTGTATTGTTGTTCATTTGTTGTTGTTTTGTGTGTGTCTTAGTTTTTTTTATGGAGCTGCATTGACCAACACATTCACTGCAGCCTGTATAGTGAGTATAGTCCACTAGTATAGCCTCAGAATGGGAACATCAGAAAAGACTGAAAGAAAGTACTATTCATATTTTTTTTTGTTGCAGAATGATCATGCGCCATTCACTGCTCCTAAATGCAGCATTTGTGGCATGTTAATGTTCACCAATTGGAGTCACTTCTTGTTGGGCTGAAGGAGCTAAACATAGTGGTCAAAAGCAGACTTTATGAGAGGGTGGAATAAGTGTCAGCTCCGCGGCCGGCCCCCCCCTCCCCCCTGACTCTGTGTCAACTCTGTATTTGGACCGCAGGGAGCTACTGTCTATACTGGGATGAATAAAGAACACTTCAGCATCAACATGAATCCACAAAATGCTCCTTCACTTTCAGAGAATACAAAGCATGATAAACTTTACAAACTCTGGACTAATCATTTACCCGCTTCCTACGGCCCACTTCAATTGTGTTTTTAGGGAGTGTACAGTAAACTGTGTGTGTGTGTGTGTGTGTGTGTTTGTGCATACTTGTGCGTGTGTGTGTGTGTTTGTGTGTGTGTGTGTGTGTGTCTGTGTCTGTTTCTGTCTGTGTGTGTCAGAGGGAGTGGCCTCTTACGGACCTGTAAGTGCACTTTGCTGGGTGAGTTGCCTTGAATGGAGATGGAAGGAGCCGGTGTTACTGTTGTGTGCTGTCAGGTAGATCCACATTCCTCTAATGTATCTTGGCTTGGCATCATCATCACCATGCTCCGATGAACACAGGCCCTGGAGGCCCCCAGGGCTTGAGAAACTCATTAACAGTGTTCACGTAAATGGAATCCGTGGGGCCTGTACTTGCTATGTTAAACATCCCTATTTGGTGTTATCTGCCATCTCTTCATGACCTGTGTCGTTTAGTTAGCACGTTAACAGATGCTGCCTTGTAATGTAATGTAACTTTGTTTCAACAGGCACAATGTGCTAAAAACATTAACCTAGTTTAGTTAACTTCCCATTTATGTTTAAATTAGTTTTGCCTTTGAGGTCCGGTAGGTCAAAAGTTATTGGTAAAACAGGTGCCTTTTAGAAAAATGTCATTCCATTGGTTAAGTGATATCTTGATGTGGTCCATGTTGAACGTCATTGTTTTGTTATTATTTGTTGTATGTTCTATGCATGTGCTCCATACCATGGTCCAGTCCCTGTCAGTAGAAGAGTAAAATATTGTCTGTGTGAGGAGGCAGCTGCACATGAGGATGGTTGTATTAAAAGATGGACAGCCTTGGAGATTTTGGAAAGCTGGGTTCCTTTGTGGTCTCTTGACCTTTATCTCTTTGAGTGCCAGTCTGCAGCATTGCCATGGCAACTGAAGTGGGCGCCGCCAGCTTTAGGCCCGGGGACTGTGGTGGTACCTCATCATGGGTTACATCACTCTCTCTGTCTCACTGTCTTAAAGGGATGGATCAACCTTTTTAATGTTTAGCTTCTTTCTTCAATCTCCGGCTCAAAAAAAAGGCGGCAGAAACCGTTCCTGTAACTGTGCGTGCTTTTTTTATTTAGAAATGGGCGAAGGTCGCTCATCCAGGTGATTTTAGCTCAAACCCTGGTATTCAAGGGGAGCAGCGTTGTATCTTTTGACATGCTCCCCTTGACTACAGTTTTTGACCTAAGCTGGGCTGTGAGCGTGAGGCAAAATGCTAAAGATGTAAAATGTTGAACTATTCCTCTTTTAATAATAATATGTTCGTAACTCAAAAATGTCCACCATGAATATGAGAAAGGAGGAAGGAAAGAAAAGGCAGCAATCACAGGCCATACTCACAAAGATTGAGAAATCACTTTTTTTTTCTCTGACTGACTGCTTGATTGCCAGGCATTAAAAAGCCTCATTGAGAGGAGAGATGAGGGTGGTGATAGGCTGCTAGCAACACAAACACACAGAGCTGCTGCTGCTGCTGCTGGCTCTCTGTAATCCCATACAGATTAGCACAGTACATTACACAGCTCATTGCACTTGAATATCGTACAATAAACCCTGTTTGCCTTGCTCTGACTTCCAGCGACTTATTGAAATGGAGACACATTTAGCTGCTGGGATAAAGTAGGGTGTTAAAAGGTACAACATGTTCAGATCTGGTATAATATTCAATAGATCCTGAACTTGTTGGAGTTGTCACAACAGGGGTTTATCCCACAATGGTTATAGGTGTTATACTCTATCATCCACAGCTCCATCCTCCTTATCTTACATCACATTTAGCAGACTCTACCTTTTATTAACCGTCTGATAATTGTGTTTGGTGCGTGTAGACGGGCGTGGCTCAGACAAACGCAAACTGTCCGGGAGGGACGCTCCTCCATCTGGCGCAGGAATCCCCCTCTCAGCAGGCTGTGTGTGTGTGTGTGTGTGTGTGTGTGTGTGTGTGTGTGTGCGTGTGTGTTTGTGTGTGTGTGAGTGTGTGTGTGTGTGTGTGTGTGTGTGTGTGTGTGTGTGTGTGTGTGTGTGTGTGTGTGTGTGCACTTCTTCCAGGCTAATTAGAGTACAGCTGCAGTGTTACAGTACACTGTTAAACACTGTGGTGGATGTTTGACAGGCCTGACAGGGACAGCGGGGCAAAGTCACTGCCAAGATGTGTTTCGTGATTATAAGTGATTCCAAGTCTGTGTGTGTGCGTGCGTGCGTGCGTGCGTGCGTGTGCGTGCGTGCCGTGTGTGTGTGTGTGAGAGAGGGGGGGGGGGGGGGGATGGGGGGAAGGCACCTGACGTCTACTCAGCGAACCTCCACCTGCTATCTTATTTTGGGTCCCTGTGCTATAATAAAAATTAACAAAATGGCAGAGGTGAAAAAAAAAAGTGATCAGCCTACTTCCATTATAACATTATTAACCCAGACTTGGACTGGATATGAACCGAAATTTACCCTTAAGTAGAAAATGTGAATTCAGTCTCACCTGCCTTTCTGAGACACATCATGTGTGACTGCAGTGAGAAGAACTGCTAATAAGGATACCACAGGCGAGCCCATATGTAGCAAATGGAAGGGCTGGGTTTTTGTTCCGGGGAAAGGGCCAATTTAGGAAAATGTGTGGAGGTGACATGGGTTTCACTGAAACTGGGTGACAAACCACTGTAGCATACCAGCACCATTAAGCCACACCATTAAGAGAGAGAGAGAAACGAGGCGAAGTAGCTGTGATGATGAAGAATGCTGCCTGTAGTGTGAGAATGCTTAGCAGGTGGTTTGACTCAGCTGACTGGAATGTGACGTATGTTTCTTGCTGCCTGGTACAACCTGCACCTGCCCCTTTGCATCTCACCGCCTTTAAAACATGCTGTGTCTCTCTGTTGACAAACAAGACACGCCATGCCAACCAGTGCAATTATAAGCCTATATAGCCTGTGTGGATGTGATCTTGATATGCTCCAAGGCAAACATCCCCAGGACCTTGGTTGGGCATGAACTGTTTCTGAAAGGTTACAGTCAAGTCAAGTCAACTTTAATGTACATTTTTCACAATATGTCCCAGACATACGGAGGAATCAAGATAAAGAGAAAAAATAAGAGGTATATCAAGGATCAAATAAGATAAGATGAAATAATTAATATATACAATAAATAGATTCTAAATAGCGCAAAAGGTAATGCAAACCAAACTGTACAAGAAAGTTGTATAAAAACATTATTAACAATACAATGTGCAATATGCAGTCAACTGTAACAATGAAAAGTGTACAATATTAAGGGCATAGAGAAATGTTACATATACAGGTGCACTATGGTCTAGAGGTGGGGTTATGCTAGTTCACTGCTGGAGCATAGGGATCACACGCATTTTGGCAGCTTTTTAAAAATGTCAGTCATGTTGCCGCTGTTCCATTTTCATGAGCTGTGTTGCAATCCCCCAGTCAGTCAGTTTCACAGAGGCTATAGCACTATACCGAGCACGCCACCACCTTGCATGCTCTGCACTGCAAGGCCTGCCAGCACACAAATTAATTATTCCTTTTTAATTAAAAAATAATACAACAAAAAGACTAGTTTGAACCTTGCCAGACTGGTGGTCTCTAGAGGAGCACAATCCATTTGATGAAATACTTGTTGCATCTTGTTTACTGCCACTTCAAATTGTACAGTAGCAATAAAAGGGGTTTGATTCCCACCCAGTTTATAACCCTGTGATCTTCTTTTCTTCATCTACATCTTCTGATGTTTATGATGTTTTAAAAAGTTTATGAGTTGTTCTGTTGCGTGGCTTTATAATCTCCATTGAAACACAAAGGAACAAATCATAAACGCGCTGTGAGAAGATATTCAGCTGTTCACACACACACACACACACGCGCGCGCGCGTTCCACCGTTCTACCTTTGGCCCAGGACCAGGCGTCAGTTACTCTCTTCATTCAAGGCATTGGAGTAAGGAGAAATGCACAGAATGTGGAATTCCTCCATTCTTTTAAGGACCGCTCTTTGTGGGTTTTTTACAGTAAAAGGATTGAGACTGAACTTGAAAGAGCTAGTGGTTTGTCTCACAGTGGAGCGATGTGTGTGTGCAGGGGCGTAGCACCAAATTCTGGGCCCCTATACAAAAAGTCCTGATGGGCCCCCTGAAAGGCGGTCTTACAATACACATGGCTCTCTGAGCCAGACAACTCCACAAAATTTCATCTGATGAATGACCAAATCATTACTTTTACCAGTGTTTCCCCGACAATATGTCTTAGTCAAGGTGGTCACTGGCCAGGGTCACAGGAGGCGCGGCGCAAAACACAATTAAAGAAAACTTCTACTGTTTTGGTGCAATACTATGCAGACACACTAAATACAAATAATAGACCATACACTTGTGTAGGCACATCAAGTGCAAATTCAACTTTTTAAAGTTCCTTTATGGATGGGGGGCTGTGATTATTGTGGACAATAGGCCTACTGTGATGCGATAGCCTATAATTCATTAATGGTTATTATTAGCCTACTTGCTTGATTTCTTTTTAAATACAGGTCGTTTTGGAACATGTCTTTCCCAATTTAAAACATAACAATAAAGCAGCATTGAAAATTCAGAAAATAAATCTTGTTGGCCTACACTAGCATGCTGTTCTACAAATAACTCAATAGTCAAAATAATAAATACAATGTGTTTTCCCCTTAAAATGTCTAAATGCATTTCAAAGACAGTAACAGTGTGGCACTTCTTTAAACTTACTGAAACTTGCCGGGGCCATCACTCTCAAGTCTTAAACTGTCCTAGCTTTGCCAGCACTTATTTCTGTACAGCTAAATATCCCCATAGAAACATCGCTGCGTTTATTTTCGCCACCAGTTCAATTCAATGTTGGCTTGCTCCTGCTTACTCTCCCGCATACATGCCTTAGTCATGCGCAGGCCCCTGATCTCCTTGCAAGGGTCAGGGGCCTATCACGAGCCAGTCAATTATTTCTTTTTTTGGAATGGCATTGTTCAGGGCCTTCAAAGATCGGGGCCCCACATTTAGCTTGTTAAAAAAAAAATTAAATCTTTTCTTTTTTTATGGGCCCCCCTCTGCCTTGGGCCCCCCCACGACTGTATCACTTTACCCCCCAGTCCGTCGGCCCTGTGTGTGTGTGTGTGTGTGTGTGTGTGTGTGTGTGTGTGTGTGTGTGTGTGTGCGTGTGTGTGTGCGTGTGTGTGTGTGTGTGTGCGTGTGCGATTTAAACTCATGTGTTTTAAAGTAAGGTGTGTTTGGTAATTTAACAAAATACATTGTTGTGTATATGAAACTACATGCGGTGAAATCTTTGAGGCCATTTGGTTAAGTTCCGCACTGTATTGTATGGCAGACCAGAGAGCACTTATCAGAGATGGGAGATTGCTCTATAGGGATTTAGAAGTGAATGATAGCTTTGAAATATAATAAGCAATCATCATAAACCACATCAAATCCAAACATAAAGCCGGTATAATGGATATCAGTGTTCCAATGCCTGTGATTATGAATATTATTGTGCATTGAAGCCATGTTTATGTTTTCCCTCTCTTCTTGTTTGAAGGTGTTCTGCTCGACATCCAGCGGCATTACGAAGTTCTAGACAGTGAAATCGGCTTGTTGCAAACAGGTAATGTGCTCCTTTAATCCCATAAGAACACACACACACACACACACACACACACACACACACACACACAAATCACAGTATAAAACAAAAAGTTTTTGCTTTGAAAGAGATATTGACAGGTACACTTTAAAGGTACTAAAGCTACACATTATGGAGTGAATTCACATAATCGACTCACTAAAGGCCAGGACACACCAGCCCGATAATCGCCGTCGTCAAAAAAAATGGAGTCGGCCGTTTCAGGAAGCTCCAGCTTCCCGTCGCTGCTAAAGAACACACCGAGACGACTGTTTATTTTCCGTACGCTCGCGGGACGTAATGTCTCCACAACAGCAGGCGGCGCTAATCTGTATTGTGGCCCGAAAAAATACGAAAGCCGGAAATGATTGGACATCTCTCTAGAGCATAAACATAGATAGAAATACGTATTTATATTTATGGACCATAAGAGCACAATTTTTAGCAGAGAGTGTCGAGCATGGTGTCGAGCAGTCAACAAGGGTTGATGCATGTGAGTACTCTCAAAACGAAACGAACAAACACATTAAAACGATGGCTAGCTGTTGTTAGCTGTTTGTGCTACCCGCCTCACTTCCGGGCTTCACTGATTCGCTAGCCCTCCACCAATCAAATTGCTCCAAATGAAAGACGGTCGGCCGCCGATTGAACATGTTCAATCGGCGGCCGACAGGCTCAAAACAAGCCCGACGACCTCTACGTCGGCCGACGTCACGGCACACACCAAACAGATTCGTCTTTTTTTTTGACGACGGCGATTATCGGGCTGGTGTGTCCTGGCCTTAATGGTTTACTTGATTTTTACTTAAAATGCCTTTAACCTCTCTGCTTATGCGTAGGAAGGTCCTCTACTTGTAGGATTGGAACAGAAACCAGTGCAATTTATTGTATCAGGCAAACAGATGGAATATGTAAAAAAAATTGCAAATTTGAATTTGAAGCCTGCAAATCCTAATACAGAAACAGATTGTTTTTATCGTCATAGATTGGTCATTGCTCATTTTTTTCAAGAAGTGTTCATACGTCTGTTTGAAATGCTGCGGTAATTTTGAAGCATAAAGTCTGGGCCATTGAAACTGCAGTGATATTCCTACAGTTACACTACCAACCATTTTCGCAGTCTTTGACGCAGGAAAGAACTTAAAAAAATACCCTAAATAAATTGAAGTGAGGGGAGTGACATTTCCTTCCAGGCAGGGCAGGAAAACAGTGGGGATCTGGCTATAGGCTGTGAGACCCTGCATGCATGTACCAGCAGTGACTGAGCACTCTGCAGGCTGCAGGGCAGGGTTTCCTGTTCCACTCAGGATACTAGAATGAATTCACCTTTTTTTAAGGAGATACCTTGCAAAGCTGCTCTCTCATTTTGGGTACAGGGCCCAGTCTTGTCTCTCCTTGTGCCCTCCAACTCAATTCAAAAACACACACACACACACATGCATGCACGCACGCACATACACACGCACGCACGCACGCACGCACACACACACACACACACACACACACACACACACACACACACACACACACACACACAAAAACTTGAATACAAAGTGCCATTGAGGCCAAGCAGGCATGTTTGTGTATGAAGGGGCAAAGAATACAGCCCAGTGTTTTCCCCTCCTTCACTTGGTGTTTCTCAGACTAACTCTAGTGGAGCTGAATGTTGTGTTGAGGAGCCAAAGTATCTCACAGATGCGATCAGTGTTGTCCTTTCTGCTGGCTATTTCAGTCAAGAAAATCATTTCATAATTTCCAAACGTCAACCAGTTAGTTTCACCGTATTAACGAAGAATAACTATATCCCCAAAGTCAATGTATCTCTTATTTTTCTTTAGACATGATTCTCTTCCATCTCCTTTTTTGGGGATTTTGTTTTAATTTCTTTGCAGCCATGGTCAACATTTGTTTTTATCCATCTAGTTTGACCAATTACAAACATACCTTTTTAACATAAAGCGTTGTTCTCGTGTAGACTGGTAATGGCCAAGATGTGACGAAACAAACAAATAAATGTACTTGCAAGGTGCCTGGACTAGTAAAGACGTTGATGTGTGCTCTGAACCAGCTCCCTCTGTACAAAGATGTGTGTGAAATCTCAACCAGAAACAGGAAGTGTGAAGGAGGGGCGGGGGGAGGGGGGGAGGGGGGGGTTGACTCTTAATGCTGTTTGCATTAGCTCACTGTTTGGGTTATGCACGCGGTCACACATAAGCAGAGACCCTTTACACACACACACACACACAGCATGTTAGCAGGGGGGCTGGTGTGGAGCTGATTTGCCCTCTGTACCGTCTATTGGAGTCACCCAGTGGACCGGTCTAGAGAGCTGCTGCTTGTTTGTGTCTAGTTGAGACTCCGCTTGGCCCCTGATCCCCAGGCCCCGACCTCTTCCTCACACCGGCCCCAGGAATGCTGTCTGTGCCTGGGTCTCGGCTGTAGGCACAGACAGGGAGCCTGGGTGTGAAGAGACCCGGGGTAGGAGAGGGGTGATGTAATGAGGGTGCTGCAAAAGGAGAGTTCCCAGTGTGTGTGCATGTACACTGCAAAATAGAATCTAAATATTACCAAGCATATTGGTGTCATTTCTAGTCAAAGTATCTCATGACACTTAATGTCAGACACAATAAACTAACAAGCAACGTTCTAGTGAGATATAGGGACTAGAACATTAGGATTACAATGCTGGTTTACTATGACTGGTTTACTAGGTTTAATATGACTATTTAATTGCTGCCACTCTTCACCACTATGTAAATGTTTCAATTGTTGTTTTCTCTCTTCACCTGTTGTGTATTTGATTTTTGCATTGAATATTGTTTATGTATTGTTGTTTTTCCTTTGAATTTGTTTTGAACTCGACGTCATTGTAAATGAGGGTCAGCCCTCAACTGGTCTCTGGAGGATAAATAAAAGTTAAATGAAATAAATGAAAAAATGACAAAAAAAGCTCTTCCTTTACAAATGCTCAATATGAGTATCTTACTTCAAGATACATATCAACAACTTCAAATGCTCAAATATCACTTCATCTTATTTCAAGTAGGTGAGGATTATCTTTCATCTATGACAGTGCCACTTGAAATAATCTATATTAAGTTTGAAATGTAGAGAATGACCTGTCAGTGGAGGAATACTGATGATGAGGATGCCAGGCTTACTGTGACATGCAGCTTACGAATTGTAAGATTGAGAGGCAATCGCTTCTTATTTTCATGAAAAATCTTAACAGGTGAAATTCCACTTGTTCCATTAGCAGAGTTTACAAGTAAAGTACACCTTGTATTACATGTTTCTTTGTTCTAACTCATTTATGAAGAGACATTTATTCCAGTGTACATGTTTACAGTAGGCACAACACGTCCCTTCCGTTTTCCCCGACACCCACTCTTCTGTCTCCTTAGCATGAACAATCCCTGCCTCTGTGTGCACCTGCAGGCCAGGCCAGGCCCAAGCCAGGCCCAAGCCAGGCCAAGCCAGGCCAAAGCCAGGCCAGCTACATTCTCTGGCAGCTTGGTCCACCTGGGAAGACAAACTGCCAGCATATGTGTTTTACAGGCCCGTGGGCGTTGTGCATTGGCTCAGGCTTTCTCTCTCTCTCTACCTCTTGCTGCCAGGTCACCCTCACTCTGTTAACACACACTCACCACACACTGCAGGCTTCAAGTGCTAGAAACAAAACCCCAGTCTGACTCAGAATCCCCTTCATGAACTCTGATAGCATTTCTTTCACCCATTCTTTTCTTTGGCTCCTAATCAGAACTACTGCAATGAGACATTTCTACAAGGTACTGACAGCATGTTTGCTTTTGAGGGGAAATTCGAGCCTGATTGGGCATTATATAGAGGAGCCATTCAGACCTGCAAGAGCAAGTGTTTGCATTTTGATTGTCACACTCCAAGAAATGTCTATTTTGGACTTGAATAAAATATAGTTTTTCAGAATAAGCCAACAAATATTTCAGTGGCATTGGATGATTTTTTCACTTTTTCTTGTGTATTTTATCATCGGTGTGTAGGAATGTGCCAGTCCTCGGCTTGTTATTTAAGATATCTATCCTCCTTTTTCTAGGAAAGAAAACATGAATTATCACTCCCCCATTGGCAGTAAAATAAGAAACATGTGTCTTGAGAGTGAATGGCATGCAAATATGAATGCCCTTTCGCACTGCTGTTGAGTAAACTGGTGTTTTATCACGCTCAAGGACGGCCCATGGAAAATACCCTGTGGTGGGCTGTTATTTAGCAACATCAAGCCTTTTTAAAAAAGCAGCTTACACAACAAAAAAATGGACTTGAGGTATGCGCTCATGTCTATTGTGTGTGTGTGTGTGTGTGTGTGTGTGTGTGTGTGTGTGTGTGTGTGTGTGTGTGTGTGTTTGTGTGTGTGTGTGCACGTGTGTCATTGTTGCCTGAGGAGCGTAATGCTCTCTGTGTAAGGGGGATGAGGTGTTCCTAGCTGTCAGTCAGGCTGGGGTAAAAGCCTGGAGCTCTCCAGCCCTGTCCATCATGGAACAGGGGCCAAACCATGGTTTAAACATTTCACCTTCACTGAAACACAGTAAACAAGCTGCGAATTTCAAGCGAAGGGGTTGCCAGTTTTAGCACAATAACCAGCCTAATCGCCCGTCAGAACCATACCACTGTATATAAAAGAACCAGCACAATGGCCAATAAAAACAGTTCAAACTTGATCCCAAATTCATGAAATGAACAGATCAAACAGTCTTGATCTATTCTCTCTTTCTGCTCCTCATCATGTTGCTTACTTTATTATAACATTGTGTGTGCTATATTTTTATTCATGGATATACTGTAGAATGAATACACAATCAGGTGACACAAGTTTTAACTGGCCGCTCAGTATTGGGGGAGACACAAGCACCACCTGAGCTCAGCAGAGCTGTCAGAGCAGCAGCACAGTGTGCTGAAATGACAGGTCCGTCTGCTAACGGCCCTCAGCCCAGGGGCTTTATGAAGACAGTGACACCTACACGCAGCTGTGGACCAGGAGCAGTCCCCAGGGTACAGCAGGACAGCAAAGGTTAATGCAAGAGAGGGGAGAGGAGAGGGGCTTCACCTGGATAGGATTACCTTTGGTTGGGGGGCGGGGGGGGGGGGGGGGATCAAGCTGCTTTGTTAACCAGACAGTGAAATCTGTGAGAGACACTTTCTCCTGCTAATGGGATAGGTCAGTGTGGTTGAATTTACACTGAACTATATCATTAATAGGAGCAGAAAGTATTTCTCAAAGATTTTGCTCTTAGTGTTAAGCGCCCGGAGTGATTCGCTGCATACGTCCGCGCAAATCAGCAGTGTAAAAATCCTCCCTTTAGAAAATAATTGAATGGATATTTATTTTTCATGTTAGCATTTATATATATGGAAAAAAGGTGTTTCGGCTGGCCACCTCTGCAACACTACAAGTCTGACTTCTGCCACAGCTACGTCTCCTCCAAACTCCTTGTAGTGACTGTGCTTACCGCCATTACAGACTTAATCAGTACCTCATGCAACCACCAATTCGGGTCGGACCCGTGGTCGTTATCTGCATGTCATTCCCCTCTCTGCCCCATTTCATCGGTGTCTTTCCAAACTGTCTAATAAAAACGTAAAATAAATAAATATAAAAAAGAATATATATATTGAACTATTCCTTTAACGTGCTAAGGGTTATTGTAAGCAAGTGCTTTAAGGCGAATCTGAAAAAAAAAATCCTTATTGGTTTGAATGAAATTTGGCATGGTAATAAGACAGTGTAGCATGGGAGCAAGAGTTATCAGGGTCAGTTGGACTGGATGGACACAGTGCGGCTTAATAAGGAGCCGGCGCTCAAAACAGCTCGCATACTGTCTGGGCCCCCTGTCCTGTGTGGGGCTGCCCACCTTGTCTGAAACAGGACACCAGCACACAAACACATGCACACATGCACACACACACACACACACACACACACACACACACACACACACACACACACACACACACACACACACACACACACACACACACACACACGACAACAGCTCAAAACTCAAAAATCTGGTCAAAACAGTTGCCTTGAAGATTGGAGTTTTCCTAACTGTTCCTTTTCACATTGAGCAGCTGTCTTGAACCTGTCTATTCACTGGCGCTGACGTGTGGCCAGTTGTGTAGGTTTATGTTCATTGCCTGTCAAACATTTATTCATTTTTTTGACACATTGGGAAGTGGATCTATCAGTGCTTGATCAGCTGTTTGGGCCACTCACAGCTGCTCCTATTCTGTCTGCTGCCCTCGTTGTTATCCCTCTGTACCTCCCTCTCTCTCTCTCTTTCTCCCTGTCTTTGTCACTCTCTCTCTTTCTCTCTCTCTCCCTCTCGTTCTCTCTCTCTCTCTCTTTCTCTCCCTGTCTCTCTCTCTCTTTCCCTCTCTCTCCCTGTCGTTCTCTCTCTCTCTCTCTCTCTCTGTGGACAGTTTGGCAGCTGTTGCTGTCTTGTTGTCCCTCCCCCTGACACCTTACTGTAGTCAGAGGAGACGTAGGGGAAGAAAGAGCCCACCTGTGCCTCCCTCCCTGTGCTCATGCATGGCGGAGAGGGTTTAATCTTCTCCACCATTGACTCCTGAAGCCAAATAGTTGCGTTGCGTTGGTGTTCAGCGGCCCCTCTTTACAGCTTAGACGAGAATAGCAACGGTGACCTGATGATGTGTCGACATCCCAGTCTGTGTGTGTGTGTGTGTGTGTGTGTGTGTGAGAGACTCCATCTCCGTCAGTTTTTTTTAGGCCACCTCCCGGAGGAGGGCAGCTGTTGGGTGATGATTGGCACCCTGCTCCCTGTCTCCTTTGCCCACTCACTTCCCGTCCACGAACCAATAGCAACACACACGAGTGACTGCCAGTGCAATTAGGATGTTAAGGCCAATTTAACAAGCAGGCTGTCAACCCCTCTCCGTGTAAACGTCCCATCTAGACCTCCATTCGCCCCGCCTTGCTTTTAAACGTGACACAAACTGTACACAAACACAGTGACAGATTGGAAAATGTTGCCTGTTGTTTCATCATATTGTGTGTGCTCTTGGGAGTGATCAAGCATTTATGGTAACAGGATTTTTGGTGACATTTTCCCTGGAAGAAAAAAAATAGATGTTGCACACAGATCGATTGCAGGACACGACGGGCTCTGCTCTCTGTGCTCCGAGTGCCATCAACAGATCAATGAGGAACACACGCACACACAGACACACACACACACACACACACACACACACACACACACACACACACACACACACACACACACACACACAGACACACACACACACACACACACACACACACACACACACACACACACACACAAGCACACGTCCTGGTCGAACACCAGTGCTCCACTCATAAAGCAAGTCAAGGTCAAAGATGCTGCTTGCTTCAGTCACCATTAAAAGAACGTCTGTATGTGTAAGTCATGCGTGCTTGTATGAGTGTGACTAGCTTACATCTGCAAAATAAATGAAATTCCTCTGAATCTCCAAATGACCTACTGCAATTTACAAATCTCAGGAAGGTGCTAAACGTGTGGCAAAATACCTTTATTAATTGAAACATTGGCAGGCTTCAGAGATGTCCTGTCTAGGATTTTAAATGATAAATAACAAGTTAAATTGAGTATTACCTGGAATATTGGACGATACAATAATTGTACTGCAAAGATATACAGTAAAAATTAAAAAGTCAGTTGGGACACATCCCCACAAAAATCACACCATAATAAGTAAATATGTTTTTCAATGAATAATTAGATTCATGATGTCATAGTGAGCATTCTCTCTAATGTCTCAAATCATATCGCAATTGCAATATCAGTCACAGTTCAGTGTCTCTTGTTTTACTATGTATAGGTTTATGTTTAAAGAGATTGACCATTTTGGTTTTATAATATAAACTAATGACAACATTTCTACCAAATTCCAACACATTTTTTGTCATTAAGAGCATTTTAAATAAGTTATGTAGAGATGAAGATTTAATACAAATCCAGACTGTTCTCTTAATTTTTTCCAGAGCTGTATTTTTTCTAAATGGTGCAGCCCTAGTCTAGCTTTCATATCCTATACGTCCTAATAACGCGACTAGCCTACAAGAACACTCACTGTCACAATCACAGAAAAAGCAGAGACCAGTCATCTGTCATTTCAGCTGGTTGCATATCTTTAAGTCTAACCCTGCTCCTGTAGTAACTGATGGAAAATAACAGGAAAGACAAACTCAGACTCAGGCAGTAGCTTCTACTGAATCTCTGCTCGATGCCTTATGAAACCATCCCAGGAGATAAATCACTGCAGCTTGGGTCGTTGACTGACTGCACATCACACTACTGTTCCCCTGTTTTCAGAACCAGAGCTAGGATCTTTCTTTATTATAACCATATGTGTTTTTCTTATAGTATGTGTGTGCTGGTAATGTGCAAAAGCTGGTGTTCCACTAGAGCACTCCTGCCAGCCAGCCAGCCAGCCAGCCAGCCAGCCAGCCAGCCAGCCGGCCTGGTGTTTGAAGCGGCGTGTCATTTTCCCCAGCTGCTCTGAGCAGGTATATACACTGGGTATGATTTCTGCTGTATAGCTGTGCTGACAAGTTATCCGCTCTCACAGTAACCGAAAGGAATAAAAAAAGAATAAGGGGCTTTTAGTTGGCATTATAGGCGGCGCTCCATGGTAAGCTCCTGCAGGAATTCTAGCTGCTGAGTTTGACGGAAAAGGTTTGCTGGGGTGTTTCCCAGGCTCGGTGTGGGCATTTATCAAAACGCCATACACCCAACACAGCGGTAATCTAACCCTGGTGAAGACTGAACGCAGAGGGGGTTAGTGGTTGAACAGAAAGTCTGAGGAATGCAGAAATGTTTCAGAGTGCCACACCAGTTGGGGAATCCATGGAGGAAGCAGGGATGTAATGCGTGAGAACGTCTTGAGGGTTGGTACGGCTCTGGTGTCCTACTAACACTGAAGTTATGTGTCACACCCAGGCACACAGGCAGGCCAATGCATCATGACAGGAAGGAGTAGTGACAAAGCTGCGGCTGACACTCCCAGCGGTACGGTACTGCACACCTGAAAACACTCATTTTTTTCTAGTAATGAATATTGATTTTCTTTCTCACATACTTATTTCTTTTGAGTATGGGGCAGAGAGAAGAGTGAAATTACTCCATAGAAGATACACAAAGGTCTTGAATGAGACCCAGAACTCCAGTAAACAGCATTAGATTGTGCGTATATCTATCTGTATATCATTTAATACGATACCAGAGACAGTGAAACACCTCCAGGCTGCATTCTGTTCAACTATGTCTCCATAGCCCCAATTTGGCAGTAAACATACAATACCATTTAAACCTCTGTATTACAATAATCATCAATTGAAACACCACACTGGGACATAAGAATTAATGAAAGGAGTTGCCACCCAAAGATGTATAAAAGGATCTATATAAATAACAAGCATACTTGTGTTTTACTTTGAAGGTGTGTCTCTTTTCCTTCATTAAGAAGACAATGAGGTTTATGCTAGCTGTCACTTCACTCACTTCATTTACGAGCCGCTGCTTGCCATCGTGTCCACACTGTGTACATACATGGACATGATCTGTTTGAATCAGGATGCCTGTGGCTTGTGCTGTAGTGACAGTAGGTTACCATGAGTCTCTAAAGGATTCTCTATGAGCATCAGAATTGAAGGGCTTTTATTATGAAAGGTTTTGACCCTGTTGAATGTGGTTTTGTCACTGATTTAGTTGGCAGTGTTTCGGGGGCGACTGTGGCTCAGGTGGTAGAGCGGGTCGGCCAATGTCCGAAGGGTTGTCGGTTCGATCTCAGCCCTGCCCATGTGTCATGGCTGTTGTGTCCTTGGGCAAGACACTTCACCCACCTTGCCTCGTGTGAATGTCGATAGTCAGCCTGCTATCGGTGTATGAATGTGTGTGTGAATGGTAACGTGTCACTGGGAACAGGTCTCCCTTGAAAAAGAGTCTCCGGTCTCAATGGGATTTACCAGTATAAATAAAAATAGAGGGCAGATCCATTCATTTGGTGCGATCAGTGGTCTGCAACTGCATCCATGCATCTCCCGTTGCAGTATACTACTTGTATGTGGAACTTGTATGTGTGAGACTACATGGTGTTAAGTTCCTTCACTACCGAGATATCCCTGACAGTGGTATGTGAAGGCTTGGATTACCTTGTTGTATGTCATCACAAGGGTTTGAACCGGTAACCTTAAGAGTAATGATAAGTTTGGTTCTCACGCCGTGTGTGTGTGTGTTGAAATGACAGATTCATATGTATTGTTTGTATGATCGTTAAGGTGACTCACCAACACTAATGTAGTGACACAAAAGAGATGTCACCTTAAAATCTAAAAATAGCAGCAGCCAAATGTCACATCCATTTAGAATGAACGGCTGTGCCCAAAGCAGGGCTTGGTATTGTTCGCAGTTCCCATTCGCAGTTCCCATTTGAAGATTTATGTGATTGACACTTTTTGTTGTGAAGTAATATTAACAGCAGTCCCTTCCATGAAATGAATTATGTAATATATGCGCTTAAATGACAATCCAGTTAATATTAGACTAGGCTTGAGAGACCTTCTTTATTCTACCAAGTTATAACAGTTGTGTTTTACTGACTGACAGACATAACTCATCCATACTTTAATCTTCATACAGAGGCTGCCGCAAAGTGAAGGAGGAAGGGGAGAAGTGATATTTATGTTACAGTTTCTGTGTATGTGATTGTGATGAAAACTGTCACCTACACACACACACACACACCTGGTCCACACACAGTGAACAGGTCAAAGTGACACTCGGGCACCAGATGACGGGTCCATAGAGCCTGCAGACATGCACAGACCTGCAGCTAGAGGACTTCTCCTATTCCTCTAATTCTGTCTCTCTGTGGCAGCTGACGGACGCTAGAGAATTCTTTACACTGTTATCCCTCATTGGTGAGACGTTGGTCTGTCCTAACTGGCAGGTTTCACAGCTGCAACTTCAGGGACAGTGGGAATTACCCACATTGCAAACCTAAAAAGATGATAGGGAAAGCTAGGGATACTCAGAGATCCAAATGGATGAGATTTGGCTTTTAGGGGTAGCATAGTAATAATGATTCATTTTGATGTAATGTATAGCAGGTTCTGTTCAATGTTACTAGTTTCAGATTCCAATGCTTACTTCATTTACATTTTTTCAAAATCATTCCCTGAAACCGTATTTTTGCCTCCATTTGGCATTGCGTGAAGTAGCACTGTGCCACTTGATTAATATGTTTTTTAGATTTGAAGCTGTAGGGCACCTGAATCTGTGACGACCTGTTCACCTCAACAATCAACACGTCAGAGGCAGAAGCTTCAAAGGAGCGCCTGACAATCAGCAGACACATATTTTGCTGTGTACATCTGCACCGGCAGTATAGAGGGGATTATGGAGCATTCAAGCACTTCTTTTAAAATGAACTTTCTGTCAGTCAACTTCAAGATGAAATGTGAAATATTCCGTACAGAGACAGACAAAGTGTCTCAATGGATGAAATGGGCGGCTGAGCATTAGGCTTCCCACACACAGCAGGATGCAGGGCCTCACAGGTGCTCTCTCCAGGGGTTAAACTAGTGTTTCATAGGGTAATGTATGAGTGGACATCAATCACACACACACACACACACTCACCTCACACACACACACGCACCTCACACACACACACGCAACATACGTGCGTCATACGTGCACTCCCCCTCATGCTGTTTTTACAGTGGCATTGAATTGTAAGTGGTGAGTCATCTTGGTAGGTTTTGTTCTGCTGTCCTATCAAAGCGGAGCTGGATGTCCGGTGTTTTCTAGTCCCCCCCCCTCCCTGTGTGTGTGTGTGTGTGTGTGTGTGTGCTTGTGTGTGTTTGTGTGTGCGTGTGTGTGTGTGTGTGTGTGTGTGTGTGTGTGTGTGTGTGTGTGTGTGTGTGTGTGTGTGTGTGTGCGCGCGTGAATATGGGTCTGCCAGTGGTTATACAGCTTGCTCAATTGTATTCAGTTTTTGAGTTGAGTTACACATTCAGTGTCTTGACTATCTACGCCGCCAAACAACACGCTTCTGACAGGCTCCACTGTATCATATGTAGGGTCATCCATGTGCCCTGTCACTTTATGTCTGTACAAACTTATATATAGGGATTATTTTACTGTGAAATGTCTACCCAAAAATGAACCACACAAATAATCATCAGACTGCCTAATAGAGCCATGGAGACAAGGAATATTAAAAAACAACCAATATAAATTCAACGATTAGGTGCCAATTTATAACTGCAGACCTAATGGATTTATTATGTTAAAACAATAAGATCCCAAAAAAGATAGTCATTTCAATTGCAATAATGTTTTGAATATCAGTGAGATATTTGGTAAAAGGATTTGCTCCAGGAAGGGCTTTATATAATGTATTACACCACCAGGCTGACAAACAGGCTTACTGAATGCACGTTTGACTTTACATATCCGGATGACAAAAGAGGTAACCAGCGGACAACATGATTCACCTGTGTCGACAACACAGTAATGACAACACAGTAATGTTACACTGAAATTGACTCCAGTGTCTCAGAGTAGCAGTTAGTGTGTCTGCTGTTTTGTTGATTCTCATGGAATGTGCTAAATACTATGTTTAAATGATCTAATTTCTTTTCTCAGAGAGACGGTGAGAAATATGCACAGAATCTCATATGGAGTTATAAAGAGCATCCTCCGAACCAGTTTGGCAATCCTTTACCTGATAGGCACGTTAAAGACTGCAGAACTTTAGAATGCATTTTATTCTTTGTGGGGGAAAAAAGTTGGAGTTTCCTTCTCTGGACTGCTGTTATCTATGCTGTCAGAAGTAGACAGTGAGTTCAAGAGACTATTTTTTGTATTTTTTTGTTTTGGGCGTCAAACCCCTGGCTACAAAGAGAATGAAATAGATTCGAAAGAATAATGATCAAATGATTCGCTCTTGGCTTGAAAATCCAGACGCACTACTTCTATGGCTTCAAACAGATGACGTGACAGTAATACATGACTAAACTGTTCAAACAATTCAATAAGGTTACAGTGATCTCCATATTTACTGCATAGCTTAGTTTTGAGCGGACATATTAATTTAATCACGATTTTTCTCTCCATTAATTATCCAGACAGCTTGTTTTCATAACTTGTGCCCTTCGTATGACTCATACCCATGAAGTAGCCCCCAGGTTCAAAAAGGTTGGTGACCCCTTATAGCTATCAGATAAAGAGTAGCTGTAAAAGAAAGGATTGTGTGTGTGTTAAGCTAATAGTAGCTAACATGGCGCTTGAGACTTGTGATAAAGGCAGGATGTAGGGCTGAGCCGATAGGGCTTGTTTAAGTTGTCTACGATTGAGTCACTTCCTTCAGACATACCTGGCTATGTGATGGTGACGTCATTGTCACAAATAGTTATAATAACCTGCCCTCAGTGAGGACTGTTATCAGAATTAAAAGTCAGTGAATTCAGGATCAGACAAAATCAAAGAGTAAGGAGAACTCAAATTTTCCAAGGCATCTGTCTTCGCTGGATTTTTTTTTTTAGTTTTGAGGCCAATTCAAACTGCCTAACTAATTATCTTTGGTTAAGATTTCATTCATGTGTAATGCAAATTCAAATTTTTAGTTAGTTCAGTCTAACTGAGAATTTCCAAAAATGACAGTTGAGCCTGTAACTAACTATTTGTCAAACAGAAAAAACAGAGTCCAAGTTGTTCAAAATGATTATTCAAATAATGGTCTGGAAAACTTTCTGAACAAAAAATGATACGTTGGCACAACCTTACCTTTATTGAATTCTTGAATTGTTGTAGAACTCAAAATTTAAAGTTACAATACATATTAATGATAACTTATCTCGCCAATCATTAGAGTTGGCCTCAAAACAAAAAACAATCTAGTGACTATAGATCTAGTCTTCCTCACCTTATCATGTTTACAGTGCATCCAGCATTAGAAGAGAGCTTATGCTTTATCTGTAACACTGATCAATCACATCATTGCTTTGAATACAATGATGTTTATTTTGATCTGATCTGATCTTATCTCTCAAAAGTTAAACAGGAGATGCATCAGTGTAGCTCGATAGTATAAGAACCATTCTACTCCTACTACACTAAAAATGCCGATTGAACATGTTACTGTCTGGAAAGCAGTCAAAGCTGACCATACAGATGAGGTTATGAAAACTGGTCCTCCCCTTTGGCCTGCAGTGTAAACACACACACACACACACACACACACACACACACACACACACACACACACACACACACCATCTTAGCTGTCCATCGTTTTCGATGATGACGCTTGCTCCAAGGGTTGGGTTGGGGAAGGGGGGGGGGGGGGGTCAGCGACGTTGCCGCTGGTGCCACTTCTCGTGGGCGAAGAGTCCAATCCTTGAGCCGCACACTCGCCCGCAGATGGAACACGGGAAGCCAGTTGTCAGGGGAACACCAGCCGCCCGCTGGTGTCGCTGGGTGCGCCGCTCGGATCTTCTGTCTTCGTTTTTTTGGTGGATTTGGGAAACTGCCGTGGCACAGGTTCCCTGCCAGGCAGATCTGTTGGTGGCCAGGTTTTCAAGCTGAGTGAGGGGGATGTTCGCTCGCTTTAGGATGTCCCTGGTGTAGTCAGTGAAGCGCCGCTTTTGTCCTCCAGCGGAGCGCTTTGCGCCCAGTAGTTGGCTGTAGAGGACTTGGCGGGGCAGGCGGTGTTCAGGCATTCGTATGGTGTGCCCTATCCAGCGCAGGTGCCTTTTGGCCACAGCTGCTTCCATACAGACAGAGCCAGTGTTGCGGAGGATGTCTGTATAGGGCGTCCGATCTTCCCAGGACAGACCCTGGACCTTCTGTAGGCAGCGGATGTGGAAGGCCTCTAGGTTGGTGATGTGCTGGCGGTATGGGGTCCATGACTCTGCCCCATAGAGCAGAGTGGAGAGACAGACAGCGTTGTACACAGCAACCTTGGTGCTGACCTTCAGGTTGCGGTTTTCAAAAACCCTACTGCGCAGGCGTCCAAAAGAAGATGAAGCTTTGTTGATCCGGGTGTGTATTTCTGCGTCAAGGGAGCAGCATGAGGACAGAGTGGACCCAAGGTAGGTGAAGTGATCCACTGTTTTAAGTGGAACACCGTGTATGTGAAAACTGGGGGGTGTGGGGGCGGGAGTGGTGAGATGGGACATGACCTCGGTTTTTTGAGTATTAACCTGTAGGCCAAAGGATTGATACAGACCAGATATTGTGTTGAGTGCGTGCTGCATAGAATCCGGGCTGTGAGCTATGACGGCACAGTCATCAGCATACTGAAGCTCACAGATTTGGCGGGTTTTTGTCTTTGTGTGGGCCTGGAGCCGGCGGATGTTGAAGAGGCTTCCATCAAGACGGTATTCGACATGGACACCGTCTTCTTGTCCCATGACCCGGTGAAAGAGGCAGGTGACGGCAGAGAGGAGGATGTTGAAGAGCACCGGAGCCAAGACACAGCCTTGCTTCACCCCAACGTTCACCTTGAAAAACTCTGACTGGAGTTCTCCTGCGAGCACTCTGGCTTGCATCCCATCGTGCAACTGCTGTAGGATGCTGAGAAACTTGGGTGGTACCCCAAGTTTGGTGAGGTGTTTCCAGAGCAACTCACGGTTGACGGTGTCGAAGGCTTTGCTGAGGTCGATGAAGGCTATGTAGATGTCTTTGTGGTGTTCTCGGCTCTTCTCCAGCAGCTGCCTCAAGACAAATACCATGTCTGTTGTTGACCTGGTCTTCCGGAAACCACACTGTGTTTCTGGGAGCACAGCTTCTGATATGTGCTCAACTAGTCTGCTGAGCATGACCTTGGCCAGGACCTTCCCTGCGATGGAGAGGAGAGCTATTCCGCGGCTGTTGCCACATACTGCTCTGTCTCCTTTATGTTTATAAATAACCACAATGTTTGCATCCTTCCAGTCCTGTGGGATTGTCCCATGTTCCCAGATGTTGTGGATCAGGAGGTGCAGGCGACGTGTGAGGGTGTATCCTCCGTGTTTGAACACCTCTGCAGGGATTCCATCGGGTCCAGCGCTTTTGTTGTTTTTCAGCCCTGCAATGGCTTGCTGGATTTCTGAGTAGAGTGGTGGGGAGTCCAGGTGTGTGGTTGTTGGCAGGTCTGGGAGATTATCCAGGATATGTAGGTCGACTGGGTTGGTGTGGTTGAGGAGATTCTCAAAATGATTTGCCCAACGGGCAAGAATCTCGTGGCGGTCTTTGAAGAGCGTGGACCCGTCAGTTGATCGGACCGGGGCAATCGCCCGCTTCCTGGGGCCGTACAAGGCTTTTATGGCATCGTAAAAGCCTTGGGTGTTATTGCAATCTGCCAGGTTCTGGATCTCTTGCGCCTTTTGCACCCACCAGGTGTCCTCCATAGTCCGGAGGGCTCGCTGGGCTGCTGTTCTTGCTGCAGTGAAGGTGGATTTGAGGGTGGGAGATCCAGGGCAGGACAGGAGAGCTTTGTGGGCCTCACGCTTGGTTTTTAGGAGTGACTGTATCTCAGCTGAGTTACAGTCAAACCAGTCCTGGTGACGTTTCCTTGACTGGCCGAGCGCCTCTAAGGCTGAGCTGTGAATAGCCTGGCGCAGAGCTGGCCAGTCGGCTGATTCCTCCGGGATGTTGTCGAGGTTTTCAGCAAGGAGCCGTCGCAGGTTGTCTGTGGTGGTGGGGCTGTTGAGAGCTGTGCGGTTGAGTCTCTTGTTTGGAGCTGTCCTCGGGCCACGGGGTTGAATACTCATGAGGAGTTTGGATCTGACCATGAGGTGGTCAGTCCAGCACTCGGCTCCACGCATGACACGGGTGATGAGGACATCTTGTCTGTCCTTTTGACGGACAATCACGTAGTCAAGGAGATGCCAATGTTTTGAGCGGGGGTGTTGCCAGGTGGTCTTGAGCTTGTTCTTCATCTGGAAGATGGTGTTGGTGATGACCAGCTGGTGCTCTGCACAGAGGGAGAGGAGTCTAAGCCCGTTGTGGTTCATTTTCCCCACTCCATGCTGGCCAAGAACCTTATTCCATACCAGGTGCTCTGTGCCCACTCTAGCATTGAAATCTCCCATGAGTATGAGCCTGTCCGTAGCCGGGGTTTTCTGTAGGATGGCATCAAGAGCTTGGTAGAAATCCTCTTTGGTGTTGTGATCGGCATCAAGAGTTGGTGCATATGCACTGATGAGGGTGGCGAATCGTTCCTTTGCCAGGGGAATGCGCCACGTCATCAGCCTTTCATTGATGCCGATGGGGGATTCCGGAATGCGCTGCAGCAGTTTGGTCTTCACAGCAAAGCCGACTCCATGGTTACGGCGAGTGCCTTCGGGGACCCCCCTCCAGAAAAAGGTGTACCCAGCACCAACCTCTGACAGGGAATCCTCTCCATGTAGTCTGGTCTCGCTGAGAGCTGCAATGTCGATGTCGTATCTCGCGAGCTCCAGAGCCACCAGTGCTGTCCTGCGGTGGGGCCTGTCAGGAGTTCCAGTCAGGTCCAGCAGTGTTCGAACGTTCCATGATGCTATATTTAGCATATTTTTTACTTTAATTTTTCGACCGCGAGGGGGGATGCTCCGACGGTTGCGGTTTACCGTCCGGAGTATGGAGAGCAGACAATTTTTGGACCACCTTTTCTAGGTCCTTCCCCATCTCAGGGGTGAGCAGTGCGGGGCTGCTCAGTCGCAATGGAAGCTGCCGAAAGGACGCGCTGCTCCATCCCACAGTCCTAACGACCATCACTCCATTGCCGCCTGTGTGCATGGTTTGGCTAGACACTCCCAGCCACATCCTTGGCCTGTACCCACCGCCATTCCACAACGCCACAGGACTTTTAGGGGAGGGGGAGGGGAGGGGGGGGGGGGGCAAGAAAGCTTGTGCGTAGGTGAGGATTAAGGTGAGGGTGAGGGTGCACAGACCTCACTCCCACCATCTTCACTCCTACCAGATTGACCTCCAGTGGCATGAGAGAACCCATGACGACCTTCGTCTGGCAGGAGCTGCAGGGGGCTGCCGGTGGTCCGGTCAGTTGGACTCCGCCTGTGCCTGTCCCCAGGTGCAGGTTTGTCTTCGGGGTTTGCTCCCCTAGCCACTGTACCCTCCCGAGTTGACCCACGTGGCTGTGGGGTTGCCTTCTTCCGCCTTTCCAGCCGTTGTGGTGGTTCTCACACCCACCATCTTCCGCCTGTTCTGCCGTTGGGGTCTTCACTATTTACCCATAGTTGGGTCTATTTGCCCATAGCTGGGACAGTGGTTGACGGGCAGCAGGGCATTTCCACTCACCGATGGGCCTGCATGCCGCGTCTCTGGGGCCCACTGCTGCTCCGAGATCCCGTACAACTTAGCCTGGAGCCGCAAGGGACCAGTTACCATGTGTGCCACGAGGAGGCGTGTACGAGATCTTGGCGGTGGAGAGGCTATGTACCGGCTGAGGAGACTTACGCACTCGGCTCCTCTTTTCGCCCCTGATGACCAGGGGCTATCCGGTGGCAGTAGCTGAAAGCAGAAAGTAGCAAGCAGAAGCAGCAGCATGCAGCATGCACTAACTACAAGCACTAACACTCCAACACTACTGCACTGACGCATCACACGCCCTGTGTGTTTTAACACACACACACACACACACACACACACACACACACACAGTATGTCTGCTCCTCACTGCTGATTATTTCTCACATATGCACTCTATTTATGAGAGATTGCCATCTCTGGTGATGAGCCAAGGTTGATCTCACACAAACACACACACACATGGAACTTTGCGGTGTTTCCACTGCATAAACAAGAATAAACAGAGAGACAATGGCTCTCACCACAAGAATGTGACTGGTGAGGACAGGCAACATTTTCCGCATGTTTCATATTCAATAGCTGTTTACTGTATGTGTCAGTCAAAGAGATGTAGTCACTCCACTTCCTGTTCCTGCTACCTGTTCAACAGTGATGGCCATATAAGGTAGAAAAAAATAAAAATAATAATTAGTCACATCCCCTGACAATTCCAGTTGTAGCTTTTTTTTCTATAAAGACTTCACAAGAGTGTTGAAGGTGTAACCTGGCTTATTGTGAGTCATGTTTTCTTTACTTTACTTTAATGTACTTAAATAGATTGAACATTTATTTTCTCGTCATTGAGTCCATTTCTTGCTAATCAAACATATCGGACACAACGCCTGCACTGCCCATTATGTGGCACGCATAACAATCTGTACTGAGACTTTAACAAACCTTGAACACATTAAAAAACATGTGATGTAGTGCCAAGGACAAGTTTTTGAACACTATTTTTTTTAAATGTATTTTAAGAAAACAGAATGGATTGTTCAAAATGAGTTGGAGCATTTCCCGGGAGGACATATTTGCCTCCGAAGCATGACAGATCTGTTCCTCTGGCCTGCTGTAAGGGTTTTGCAAAGTGACAGGAGAACAGTGGGGTGGTTTCACAGACAAGTCTTTATAGTGACGGGGGATTTCCTGGGAGTAGAGGAGGCTCCATGAGGGGTTACATGTGATATTACAGTGTGCATCTGGTGGCAGGGACAGCATGTGCCTTATATAATACAGAGTATTTCCTACTGTATATATGCACAATCTGCCAATACATTTATATAATGAAACATTGGATTCATTACATCAAAATGCAATCATGAAAGATGACTGTTGATTTCAGTAGGATGAATTACAAATACATTTTCTGTCAAATGTTCTAATATAGGAGACATGTTGTCATTGTTCTAAAGAAAAGGCCTGTTACAGATGTTCTATTCTCTGCTAGATGTATCATGTAGGTTGAAAGAGAAGAAGACAACCTGTAAGCAGAGCACAGCAGGGTCGTCTGTTGTCTGTGGCTGACTCTAATTGGAGAGAAGTTTGATGTTGCGATGTTGAAACGAACACCTTGATTCTGTAGAAGGTTGCACCTGTTTCTGCTCCCAACAGAAACACCATGGCAACATTCCCCTGTTCCCACTTCGTCAAGTGAACAAAGCTTATTCTTATTGTACGGTCCAATTAAAAGTAGCTTCTAGAGAAGTGTGTGTTTTTTATTCAAGGTATCTACCAAAGGAGTTAGTAACTCTTTCGTGGCCAAGTACAGTGTCCTCTAGTTCTGTGCTTATACACTGAGGCATAACTCACACCCAGCATGAAGCATATTGTAACTAATAATGCAGCAAGGTTAATAAGAAAGGTTAACTCTGAATAAATGCAACCACACAGTCAAGGCCTTATTCTCATGTGCCGACACTGCTAAGAGGTGATAATGAGCCTTAACAAAGTGGCCTATAGCTTATCAACAAATCACATATTATACTTGGAATAAGACACATGCACAGGAAGATAGTGGTGTGTGGTCCTGCTAATGACCAAAAATAGGCCAGCTAATGATGTGGGAATATGTATTTCTGACAAGTTGCTAAACAGCCACGGTAATGATCTGTGGGGCCCCCTGGCTTAAGACAAAAAAGCCACGCAGAAGCAGCTGGTGTTGGCTGATTGTGGACCTCAACCTCGTCTTATCTCCAGCGTTTAGTGTGCACTACACCCTGCTCCTCTATGTGTTCTGTGTGTGTGTGTAAAAACCTCATAAGTGCCCAGCTTCTATTGTGTTAAATTGAATCTTTTATGGGTTGTGAGGTTGCATGTTTGTGCATGTGTGTGTGTGTGTGTTTATCTGTGTGCATGTGTGTGTGTGTGTGTGTGTGTGTGTGTGTGTGTGTGTGTGTGTGTGTGTGTGTGTGTGTGTGTGTGTGTGCGTGCGTGCGTGTGTGCATGCATGCGTATGTGTGTCTGTGTGTGTTGGTGTGTGTGGGTGCGCGCGCATGGTTGCCGGTGGCCGGACCCACACTGAGCATTCATCAGAGTCATTAAGCATTACACAACAGACCCGCGGCACTTCCAGCCACAGAATGGCTCATGATGGATGGACCAGAGGAAGAGAAGAAGAAGAGAGGGGATATACTGTAGAGTTGACTTGAGCCTGGGAGAGACTGAGGATCTGTAATTGATAGATAAAGGAATCCCAAAGCCATAACTGTAACTGACTCATTCATTAATAGTAATTGAAATTAGTATTTAAATTATATTTTTATATTAGATTTCACTCTCTGAAATGCGATTCTTTTTTTCTTTGTCTCTAAAACACACAATGAGAGGACACACTGGAGGATACCTGTGTGTTTTTACCAGAGAGGGTAAACCTTAAAGGGCCAGGTCCACTAAGAATGGATTGTGCACGCTAATAACTGCATGATTTCAGATCAATAGCACCCGCATTCTGCCCTGTTATATCCTCCAAATAATTTGCAGTCATTATATGCCGGCACTAACACACCCACTCACAAGGTTTGACAGCTGAGTGAAGTTCACATTCCTTTTGCGTTCAAGTGAGTAAGCGGATCTCTTCCCCTGCAGCACTGTTACAGGTGGCACCGTGCACTTTTACACTTTTACACAGCATTAAGACGGTTGTGAATTAGGTGGTATTTGTAACGAGGCTTTTTTGCATAGAAAGGGACAATTTTGCGCTGAATTTTGGAATGGTCCCTATTTACGTACATGCGAAAGAAACAGGGACACCCAGGAACCTGTCTGGCAGTGCAGTTTGTGTGCATTTCACCCTTGCGTGTGATTTGTTAATTGAACGTCATCTTTTTCTCTAATTTGCACAGGTGGCTAAAGCAGCGCAGTCCTTTTAATGGAGCTCTTCTGGGATATGATCAATTCATTTGGAGAAATATCAAATTTTTGTTCATCAGGATTGAAAATAGCCATTGGTGTTTCAGAAATGATTGAATGACAAAATGTGGGAATTGCTGTCACCACGATTACCACTATAATTTCCATGCGATTACATGTGTTTACACAGAGAAGAGTTTGCTGCTTTATAAAAAACAAGTGTACTCAAATAAATGCTCTTAGTCTCATGTGCTATTGGAAGTTGTTTCTGATGTGCACCCTGCTGTCATCCTTTTTTCTTTTCTTACATATACAGCTCCGTATAGTGTCTCTCGTTTTACTCTTTAGAGCCATATGTTGGAGTAAAATGAACATTTTGATTTCATAATATAAACTACTGACAACATTTCTACCAAATTCCAATAAATTTTTTTGTCATTAAGAGCATTTTCAATAAGTAATGTAGAGATGAAGATTGAAGAAAAATCCAGACTGGTCTCTTAATTTTTTCCGCGGCCTTATATTCCTAAAAACAGGACATCTTCTTTTGTTTTTTTTTCCTACCATAATATCACATGCTCCAAACCACAGTCACTATAGAGGCTATAATCTGATTATTGTCCCCCCTGTCCTGCTGGTTGGCCTCAGCAGCTGTAGGACTGCCATGCTTGCCGTCTTATATAACGTTCCTCTCCTCTCTCTCATCCCTCCTTCCTCTGGCTGTGTGTTTATGCTGATGATGTGTCAAACACTTGCAGCCTGCCTCCCCCACTCCCCATCTCCCCCCTCACCGCTGTCAACAGTAACATCTCTGCCCCTCTGCCAAGACACAGAACAACAGTTTGAGTGAACATTAAAAATGCAGCTGTTTGGGCTCGGTGCTCCTCCACATACATATTGTTTAAAAAGCCCTGAGAAAGGAGGCTTATGGTCCAGTCAGCAATTTGAGCAATTAAGCAATAAAGAGGAAGACATTTTAAAGCAATTGTGTTCCATTCACTGCGACATGAGCCAGGTTGTAAGAAATTAAGATGGAGGAATAGTGAATGGGCCATGCAAGCGGCCACACTCCCCCTCCCTCCCTGGAAGAAACAATCAGGGCTGGTATGGGACATTGTGCTCGCATCTGCTCAGTTTAATGCGAGACACTGCAGGTGAATTGGGGCGATTTTTTTTTTTTATATTATCAACATCATGAACATTTAGATTACTTACATACTTAAAATTAATTGATGTATTTTTTTCAGAAATGTTTGGATAAATTGCAAATTTGGCAATATGTGCAAATTTGCATCTTTTTAAAAAAATACAAAAGCTAGATGTCCAATAAAGCCAGAGTTAAAATATTTGTTTGATTTTTTACAACATAGTATTGATCAAAGTTTTAATAGAAAATATTTTGGATACATTTAAATAAATCAAAGATGGTTGTCGGCTATAGGAGAAATATACAGAAGCTAACACACTAGGTTTAGTCAAATCAAATGTACATGTTGGACCTTTTATTTATACTAGTATGAAAAAAGACATGACAAAAATCTCAGTGTTTGAAAAACAATGTTTAAGCTTGCAGTGTCTGGCCTTCAGAGCTGCTGGATTTGGCCAAGTCCTTCTTCTACACTTTTTCTTTTTTCCTTTTTCTTGTTTTTATAAATTGAATCCTTCTCGACCCATATCCCCTTTCGCTTTGACATCATCTGTGTTTTTACATTGTGTTCAAAGTATAGTAGAAGTTGGCTATAATGGTATCCTAATTGGTGGGAGTTGAATGGAGGTGTCCTCTGGCAGTCCTCTCACTGTCTCTGGGCCCCGGCTGCTATCACACAGTGGATCTGGACAGCTCTTGGCTTAATAAGGGGGGACCTGGAAGCTGACATGCTTGGCTTAGTTCTAATGTAATCGGAGGATGCTAGTTACTTTATTAGTCAATGGTTACATTGAAATTTGTCTTTCCGCTTATCCCCTCTCAAGTTACCGCACTTCGGAGGGGGTCATAGCGCAGGGTCAGCTGCAATACAGCGCCCCTGGAGCAGTTTTGGGGTTAAGTGTCTTGCTCAAGGACACAATGGTAGAGATGGTGGGCACCTTAGATGTAATACCAGCCACAACTAGTTTTACAACTAACACCTCCTGTCCGGTGCCGGGGATCGAACCAGCGACCTCATGTTTACTGGTCGGCCACCTCTAGGCCATCCTACCACCTCAGTGCAATAACTAACTGTATCAACTACTATCTGACTGATAAAAGCTTTGTCATGATTCTGTCTGTAACATTCCCATTTTATTCTCCCCTCTCTGCAGTCTTCATCTGCAGCTTCATGGTGGCTGCTCCAATCTTCGGTTACCTGGGCGACCGCTTCAACAGAAAGGTCATCCTGAGCTGTGGCATTTTCTTCTGGTCCATTGTGACTCTGTCCAGCTCCTTCATCAGCAAAGAGGTAACCACATCTCACACAACATCTGTCTCAAACAGCCATAGCACAAGAACTATACAGCATAACGCTTCTATTAGGCCTGTGACAAGATGAGCTATAATCATTCTCTTATGTTCTGGATATGCTTGATGTTAAGGCATGTGAAATGAAATGATACGCTCGTTAAGTCAAGACACCCACTTTGCCTTAGTGGACATTCTTTATGTCTCCCTGCCTGCGCTCTCTCTCTCCCTCTCTCTCTCTCTCTCTCTCTCTCTCTCTCCCTCTCTTTCTCACTGGCTACCAGCCAATCAACTAATGAAGGCCCATGCCTCAGCCTTGTCTCAATTACAACCCCTTTAGAAAGATAAGGCTCTGCCGTTGTTCCTCTGTCCCCCTTGACAAGTGGATTTAGATTTGGTATCTTCCAAAAGCCCCCCAGTGCTATACCATTACTCTTCTGTGGGGGGAGGGGAATCCCACTGACAGCAGCCATCACATTACAGTAGAAGGCTCTGTGCATGTACATGTGCATGTGTGTGCGGCTTTTATACAGAAAGACCCTACTGTACAGTGTTGATGGACAGACGCATTAAAGATACAACACACGGATAATCTCAATCTTTTTTTGGGGGGGGGTGCTCTAACCACTACACCACGAGCACCCCCACCAACCCCCCAAAGTACATTAGTTAAATGTATGCAGAGCTGCATGGTGGAGGCCCACAGTGCCTTTCTTCAGTGAGTAAGAACGTTCCCCTCCGAGGCTCTTAAACCCAGAGCTGTGGAAGAAGGGATGACAGCTCAGAAGAGAGGATGTTGTCGGGGGGGACAGTCCCCTATAGACCCCTCTGCTAGGAGGCAAGATGGTAGCCATGTGTCTATATGAATAAATGAATGAATGAAGTTTATTTATGTGTCATGCCACACAATTGACCAATTACAATACACAATTTGTAATATAATACAATACATCCGGCGACGCTATACCGAATAAACAAACTAAATAGAAATTGACAAAATTCTCTAAGCCCACGTCTTTTTCAATAAAGTCAACCATCACAAATGTTCTACAGTATTTTTTCGAATAGCCTAGGTAACATTTCTGTGTCCCGCATATCGCAAATCGTGATAAAACAGACAAGTACAAAATCAAATTAATTTAAATTTTTCTCTTTATTTAGCTCATAAAAGTTACACAGGATGACATACAAGCAGGGCGGATACATTGAGGTTGCTTGTGGCTAAACTGAAATTAAGGGCCTCTTTCCCATTAGACAAAATGCCACTTAACATGCTGATTCAGGAGATGAGTGGTCAGTCAGCACGCACAGTCCTTTGGCCCTTAAACTTTCACTTCACCCCTTAAGACATGTTCCAGAGTGTGACAGTCAGATGTGAGCAGGGCTGGATGGATGCCTTCTTATGTAATACAGCAGCAGCACGGGGCCTGTCGCTATGAGAAATGAAAGACATGACATGTAATGAAATGTTAATAACCACTTACAACCAAGTCCTATCATTATGCACTGGAGACACTCTGGGGGCATTCTGAAAGGATTCTGCGGCAGATATATAAGGAGTTCAGATCTTATGTAACAGAAAAACAGACATTATTTGAAAATGCATAGGGGAGAACGGGGTAATCTGAGCCACTTTTTACATTTGCTCCCCTCTAAGCGAGCTAAAATGATTTATCACTCAAATTTACACATTTCCCATTAATTCAGGATGTTTCCTAGAAATGGGCATTAGCAGATTTCTTTCAAGACAAAGGGCAATGAAAATATGATTGTTTTAAAACAAGTTGTCATGTGGCTCACTTTACCCCAGATGTGGGGTAAACTGATCCACTTACTTTTTCCACTCTGAAACTACCATAACAACACATATTGTAACAGTAAGAATCCTGAAAGCTAGCCACACATTCCAAAACTAAAGTTGGACTAGTAAAAGAATGATGGGGTTTGGTCAATTAAGCAAAGCAAATTTTCTAAACACTTGAAAGTAACTCTGAACAAAATCAAATACAACATATTATAATTCAAAAGGTTTTAATAAGATTCAAATGAAAAATAGAACCAGTTAGAACACAGTCTGGGGGTCACAACACAGGACCCTTAGAGCCAGCTAGTGTCTGGGGGTCAAAGCATAGGAAAATCAGAACCAGCGAGAACAGCCTGGGACTCAGAACACAGGAGAAGACCGAACTGGGTTATAACATAAGCCTGTCATACTCCACAACTAGGCCTACTCTACATTCCAGCCCTGAAGGTTACAGGGAAAGATGAGAATGTGCTCTTTCCGTGTGGTTGCCCCAGGTTGTCTTCCTGGTGTATTTCCTTGGCATGATGGCTTTTCTACAATGTGTATGACATCAAAATAAAACACATGTCATGTAATATTACATTAAAATATGTTTAAGACTAAACTTAACTTGTGCCTCATGGTGGGGGAAGTGAGACAGTGGCTCACTTTCCCCCACAGCATTTGGCTCACTATCCCCCACCACCACAATTTGAGAAAAAACTACCTCTCTTAGCATTTCAGGCTAATCTTCAGTTATCAGCATCACATGGTTTCATATGTTGGTAGTTCATCAACACGTATGATAGAAGTTTTTCTACGTGAATACATTTGATTTGGCACAACGGTTGATTAAGTTGACAGCAAGAAAATTTACTTTTACATGCAAATACCTATTTTGGTGAAAAAAACATGCTTACCACTACACCATGAGGTCCTCTCTTTCAGGGCCATGGGGAAATGAGAGGGGCTTGAAAACATATATCTCACATGACCACAAATGTTTTCCGTTGCCTAGATACAGGGGGTGGCTCACATTACCCGATGCCTCAGATTCCCCCGTTCTCCCCTACTGTTTTTTTTACTGCATAACCACAAAAATAATATCCTCCAATGTTCACTTCTTAGCCCAAAGGTCATTTTAAATTTGAAACACATTGGGGTACAGTCTATTTAAACTGTTTTCCATTCCAATGAAGCGCATGACTCGTTTCATTAACTTTCACCTCATGAATATAAAGAGTGTGAGACAAGGATAATGACCAGTGAGCTTCATGCTTTTGTTGTAATAAAGCCTGACTGGGATGTTATGATCATTTAGTGTTTTTAATGACCATTTTATGTATTAGATACATTTTATCTACAACCGTAAGGACAGATATGACCTTCCTCTGTCAAAATCGCATAATGAAGTGGACCGATTGACACAGTAGCCTACTCTAATGAGTGTCAAGCCTAGGTCCTGTTTAATAGATAATTGCTTATGTGCAGAGAAGGTCAAGTGGTAAAGAACACATTTTTTTCCTAAAGCGTTTAAATCCTTTAAATGATGGTTGAGATGTGCATACGTTTGTTTTTTTGAAGTTAGTGCTAATTAGCTAATGTTAACATGTAAGCAGACACTTAAATGAGATGGTGGTGAACATTAAAAGCATTAGGCTAAACATTGACATGCTAGCATTGTTATTTTGTTAGCATTTTATAGCAGCTAGGCATTAGCGTTTAGCTGAAAGCAGCACTGTGAATAGGCTATGCAATAGGTCCAAAACTGTGTGTGTGTGTCTGTGTGTGTGTGTGTGTGTGTGTGTGTGTGTGTGTGTGTGTGTGTGTGTGTGTGAACTTGTACAGGAATCCTTGTGAGGACCAATGTAAGCTTTTAACCATCGGAGTGAGGACAATTTTAGAAAAAGAGGACATTTTGGCTGGTCCTCACTTCTTTAAAAAGGGTAATTTAAAACTTGGTTTTAAGGTTCAGGTTAGAATTATGTTTAAGTTAGGGGTTTGTGTGAGGGTTGGAGTAAGGCAAATAGTTGTGATGGTTAAGGTTAGGGCAAGGTGCTATGCAATACATTATGTCAATAAAGGCCTTCACAAAGATAGAAGTACAAGGATGTGTGTGTGTGTGTGTGTGTGTGTGTGTGTGTGTGTGTGTGTGTGTGTGTGTGTGTGTGTGTGTGTGTGTGTGTGACCTCATGTCCCATCCAGCAGCATGAAGCCTGGGGTGACAACTCAGGTCAGACCAGGGTCCACTGTCTTACTCTGTCACTGTTCCTGCTAGCTACAGCACTTTCATTAATCTCCTTTCACGGCTGAAAAACCCTTAGCAGAGTTTAACCTTATCACATTCACGCTCACATACACATACAGCCCACAGTTACATTATAATGGCCCACTATGGGCTGGCAAATATTACAGATGGAAATAGAAAAAAAATATCCCAGCTAATGTAAAGCAATGTGAATGTAAGAGAAGAATATACATGCTTAGAGAGTGTACAGTAGCCTACAGCACCATTAACAATGTCATTTCATTATAACACATGCAACTCATTTTACCCATGCATGCTTGCAGAGTAGTGGTCAACATTGGTAGTGTGCGTCACTGCAGTGTGTGTGTGGGGGGGGAAGCAGATTTATTTGAATCATCACCAGCAGACATGGGAGGCCGTATCCAGTGAGTAGTAGTTGCCATGGAAACAGTTAACAATCCAGCTGCCTACACAGATGCCCCCGCCGGTGTGCATGCTCCTATTAAAGCCTTTTAAGTATATACTGTATCTTATTTATTTATCCGCTTGTCACATCTAAGGGAAGATAATATGCCACTAAAACTATATTATGATTAAACACACGCAAATGCTTTTTGTTAATTCATTGATTGATTTGTTATATAGTCATTAACTTCCCCTAACCTTTCGTGGCAATGTGCCACAAAAGCTTTGATGTAGTTGTGTGACATGTGTCTTGGTCAGTTGTCCAATCAGTGTACATCAGTTTTGGGAATGTCTAACCTCTTGGTAGATAGACATATCAGAAAACACAGAAATGGTCTGTGAGCAACCATTTCTGTGTAGGATTGTTTCTAGAGCTCTAGAGTCACACTCACATGCAAGGGAAATGAAAAGTGGGAATGCTTCCAGGGTTGTGCAATAAAACAAAACAACACAAAATAATAATAACGATTGGCCAATCAAATTAATCGAGGCACTACAAATAATATACAATAGTAAAAGCAAACTTCTGAGTAATAATAATGGCACTGCGGTTGACTAAATTGTCTCTTATTGAGCTTGATATATATATATATTTTTTCCCTGTCTCTTTTTCTCTGCAGTACTACTGGCTGTTTGTGCTCTCTCGGGGCCTGGTGGGTATCGGAGAGTCCAGTTACTCCTCCATCTCCCCCACCATCATAGGAGACCTGTTCACCAATAACAGCCGCACCATGATGCTGTCTGTCTTCTACCTGGCCATCCCCCTGGGGAGGTGAGAGACACACACACACAGCCTCTACTCTTCAAGCAGCCGCCTGGTAACAACTAGATCTGCTATCTATTTTGGGAGAAAAAAACTGAGTTATTATTAAACTTCCAATCTCCGACCTTTTCACTTCATTCAATCAGGAAAAGAGGGCCACAGGGACAACACAAACACATCCCAGTTATAAAAGATGAATGTACCAGTCACAGTGTATACTACACAGGAGCCATTTGTGGTTTATCGTTTTACACAGGCTTTGAGAGCATCTGCCTACATGCTGCGCTGGTTTTCAGCTTCTGTATGCAGGAGCCCACACGAGGAAATTCTAATATAAGGGGAAAATATACTGCAGTCTCTCCCAACACCACACATACACTAGCATTACATTAATGTAACCCATAACATGGCACTGTTGCAGAGCAAACCACCAGTGCATGTTTAAATAACTAATGGAGTGTGTACTAATAGATGGAGTGTTTTAATAGCGGATGGCTAAATGAGGGAAGGAAGGAGTGAACTGCCCCCTCTGAGTGCTAGCGTTTTGAGCTGCCAAAATGTTTGGGTCACCGTAAACTGCCCGGCAACACACAGACAATAGAAGGTGAAAGAATGGTGCCTCAGTAAAGTGCACTTTAAAACATCCTATACAGTCTCCCACTTGTTTGTCTGCTGGACTGGAGGTTGTTATGACTGTTTCCAGGAAATGACCTCAGGAATCACACCGGATTCCCAGGAAATGGATTCCCCTGCTCTCCTTTTTTCAGAATGTTCTGACCTGGCCCCTACTACAGACAGACAGGTTTCTATTGGACGCCTGTGTTTGATGTGTGCATATTTTTCACATTATAGTTTTATTGTTGGTGTTGAGCTTTCCATAAACACTCTCTGGGCGGACTCTGATAAGATTAGCCAGTTAGTCACTCACTGGAAATATCATATGCTGTCTGGGCCCGTTGATGCTACGCTGTTATTTTTGGAGAACTAATCATGGAAGCACGACCGTAGACTGATCCTTCCCTATACACTCTGAACGTGTAGGTGTGTGAGTGTGTGAGTGTGTGAGTGTGTGAGTGTGTGTGTGTGTGTGTGTGTGTGTGTGTGTGTGTGTGTGTGTGTGTGTGTGTGTGCGTGTGTGTGTTTGCGTGTGTGTGCGTGTGTGGGAAACTAGTAAATCACGTATTGGCCCTTCAGCAGCCAGTGCTGATAAGAACCAACTGTAAATTCTTTGGCCGCACCTGATCATCAATCTACTGCTTCAATCTGCTATTCTATTCCAAAGGGAAAGCGGTGTCTCCTGGGCGGGCCAGAGGGCTCTGCACATGCACACAGACAGGTCCTCTTAGTAGTGTGATTTACTTCTACAAAATAAGTCTAGGCAAAAGGCCTATACAGCTGTAGGAAATACAGATACCCATCTGAGAATCTGGAAACATTAGTCACTTTTTTTTGAGAAATGACTCGGATGTTTTACTGCTTATCTAAATATTTTCAGATGATTTTTTCTGTCCATCCATTCAGCTCTAGTGCATACGGTCAAGGTGATGATGGCTAACCAACAGCAAAGACTCACCAACTCCTTATGTTCTTGTGCATTGCTGTGGGGAAATAAATGCTCACAATACATGACTGTCAGTCCTCTGGCGCTCAATGCCTTTGGGTTTTACTATTCGTCCTTTAAATGCTGATGCTATCTAGCAGCAGAGGCCTTATCGCAGCATAGGGGGCAGCTTTATCTGATCTGATCTGATCTAGCTACATTACTCCGCAAAGCATTTCACTGTTATTTCTCTTCTGGACACAAAACGCCGCTCCGAACTCAAGTAAAATGTGGTGAAATTCAATTGATCAGCCCTGTTAGCACTGCAATCATGTTGCTTTCATGGGCGCTAACTTTACATCTGCCTTTTGGGTGACTACATGCACACATCACTCACATCAGTCCACAAATAGATCAACTAGCCAAGTTGCAACCGGTGCTTTGATCAGTTCCGCTGTCATAATACTCTCCCATGTCAAGTACCCAAACACTCAGCGCGGCTTTAATCACACTACAAACAGGTTGTGTGTGGTGTAGGCGTATGAAAATGACAGACGCGGCTAACTCAGGACATTCATGACTCATGATATGTAACAGGCATTGGTTACCATTCAGGTTTGTAGGAATGTATGTAATGTTATTTGTGATTCTAACATGCAGTCTTTCTGTCTCTGTATGCAGCGGCTTGGGCTACATCCTGGGCTCCAGCGCTAAGGAGGCAGCAGGAGACTGGCACTGGGCGCTGAGGGTAAGGGGCTTCATCATCCACTAACACAAACACAAACATGCACACACACACACACACACACACAGGCAGATGTAGAGTCCCTCCCGTGGGGGGCTCGTGGGGTTGTTGTCATGGATCTAAGGTCAGTAGTGGCAGAAGCAGCGTGGACACACACACACACACACACACAGCTGGGCAGGCGGTCACAGGACAGACAGCTAAAGGCCATACAACTCGTAGACACGTCCACATCCATAGCAGCTCACCCTCCAGCCACCTACAGCACCCTTTCCAAAGGAAATGTGTCCAAACAACATCATTTTTAGGGTAGGTTCAGTATGACCTGACACAAAAAGCCCCAGAGGTGCCTTCAGCTCGATCGCTTTTGGTTAAAGGTTGTTTTCCGACCGTCAAATGAAATGTATCTGTAGGAAACTGTCCCACCATGATAGGGTACCGCTTTGAAAAACAAAATTCTTACTTGACTTGTTTTTTTGCAGTAGCATACTTACCGCCCACTTAAGAGCAGACACCGGTGTTTAATCAGGCGCATAAATCACAGTTGTCATAGCACTTTACTGGGATGTCCACTGAGCACTGGAGACAAAACCTTTAGAAAGTGAACCGCTCCATAAGACATACCAGCCGGAATGGAGAGCACCAATGAAAGATCTAACGGGAGTAGTCCGACCAGGCACACTTCAGGGTCAGCTTTTTAAAATCCCTTTACACAAATGATGGCCTGACTCCTGGTATGTATGGACCCAACAACATTTTAAAGGAAGGCATTAAACATGCTCACAGCATGGCGCGCTGGTGGAAGAGATTCCTGCACATGACAACTCACTCTGGGCTTCAGGAAACAGGATGTCCATTTCTTTTTCGCCTTGGTGGAGCATTAAGAAAAACATGCACACACACACACACACACACACACACACACACACACACACACACACACACACACACACACAAACACTGGAGCAGTTTGTTCCATAAAGGCCACAATGGCATTCCAATAAACCACAATCTCAAAGCAGATAAATCACCGGTGTGCCATGCACAGGAAAACAAATAGCGAGACATGAAACGGGCGCTGTGCGGCGGCTGCTATCCTGCTTTTAAGGAAAAAACACTGCAGCGCTTCCGCTTGTTTTTTGCCCCGACGTGTTCCAGCGACCTTCCCTTGTTTGACCAAAATGTGTACGATAAGAAAGAAGAGGGGGGGGGATGCCTAGAAATGAGGCACGCGAGACGGCAGTAGCTAGTTTGTTTGATTCCCAACCGTCCTTACAGGAAATGTAAAATGGGCCCTGTGGAAGTCAAGGTCAAAGGGCACAGAGCCCTGGTATCTTGTTGAATAATTGTGAGGGAACCTGAAAATAGCTAATATTAATTTTCTTTAAAATGTACTCATAAGCATAAGAATAGTATATTGTATTTATATAGCGCATTTCTAGAGACTCTCTTTACACACCTATACACTCACACTCACACACATTTCCCAGCACCGCAGTACTTTTGCATATGGATGAGCTATGAAATATGATGTGATGAATTTCCCATGACAGATGGAATTGGTTGAGCTTAAGCAAGTCATTCGTATTACTGGAACAAATCCTCTCGTATACACATCCCATCCGGCCTTTTGTCTTTGTGTTCCACCCTGCACACACACACACACACACACACACACACACACACACACACACACACACACACACACACACACACACATGCACACAGATAAACACACACACACACATGCACAAACATGCAACCTCACAACCCATAAAAGATTCAATTTAACACAATAGAAGCTGGGCACTTATGAGGTTTTTACCCTGGTGCAGGGCTCACAAAGCAGCTCTCAAAGTTGAAAAAAGCTCTTTTTAGAGTCTTGTATGCTTATACACACAGCACAGGAAAGCACACACACAGAAACACACACACACACACACACACACACACACACACACACAATCATGCAACTTCATAACCCATAAAAGATGATATTGATCACAATAGGACGTGACGGGCATTCATCCCGGTGCAGGGCTCTCAAAGCTGAAAAAAGACTCTTTTAGAGTTTTGTAAGCTTAAACACACAGGCAAGCCCACACACACATAAACACACACACACACACACACACACACACACACACACACATAAACACACACACACACACACACACATAAACACACACACACTACAGTGCCGACAGAGTAAGCAGAGGGAATGTTCTCAGTTCCAGAGGGCTTGTATAGGATGTCAGGCATACCGGCAAACACAGTGACCGTCCATTCAGTCTGGTAAACACACTGTTCTTTGTCCCAGCATCTCATGTCAGCCCCCCCCCCCACACACACACACACACACCCTCCTCCAGCTGCCCCCACTCTGAACACCATGTCAGTGTGATGCTCTGGACCTAGCTCTTTCTTCTCTCTAGGTCTCCCCAGTGTTAGTCAGTGTGATGTTCTGACCCAGCTCTTTCCTGTCCCTAGGTCTCCCCAGTCTTAGGCATCACTGCGGGGACCCTGATCCTGGTCTTCGTGCCTGAGCCAAAGAGAGGCATTGCAGACCAGATGGGAGGACGCATCAGGACCCGCACCTCCTGGGTCTGCGACATGAAGGCGCTGGCCAAGAAGTAAGGCCTCCCTCCCGTCCACGTTAGAGAATTAAAAAAACCCTGAGTTTTTTTAGTGTTTAAAATCTGCATGCTATTTTGGCGATTCTGATCCACAATCAAGTGCACAGCGGAAGTGACGTCACATCGACGGAGCCTCTGTATTAAAACAACCAGGGATGCGATAGATATCTGTATATCGTATAAGCCAGAGGCAAGATCAAGGCATGATGATATAAATAAGAAAAAAAGGTGTGTCCCAATTGTAGCATACTGCATGCTAACTGCATGCAGAGTAGAAATAAGAAAGTATGAGATTTGGAACACATGCCAGCTTTTGGTGTCCCTGTTTGCCTCCAGATTGCTAAGAGCCATGCGCGCTAACGGTTTAGTTTAGACTTGTTGAATGACGGGCAAGCCTTATATACATTTATATACATATATATCTTTTTATATAGGCACAGAAATGTCAACACCAGACACAGTAAACACAGTATAAGTCGCTCATCGCCACTTATGCAATACAGCTGAACTGTGACAGAGCTTTGCATTCATCACTTGTTAAGATATGACCTATGGGCTTCATTTCTTTAAAGAAATGTTATGACATGACTGCAGTATATAGCTACTGTAAAGTAGCCAATGCAGATTTTATGGGAACTATTTTAAGGAGAGGTACCACATATATTCATCCCTAGCTTCCCGCGGGACTTTAAGCTGTACACAGTCTCCCACATTCACCACCTATGGAAACATGAAAAGTGTTAAAGGGGCTGTTATTTCAGTCCCCTACATAAAACTGTCAGCCTGGAACTGCATAACATTTCACTTTACTTTACCATTTAGCACCAGAGCTGCTTTTTTCAAATTCTCATTTTCTCACCTTTGATGAGACACCCACCAGTCTTGTCCAACCAGATGATCTCTGGAAGTCCTTGTGTCTTCCTTTATTACGCCCTGTTAACAGATGAGATAGTGATGTATGCTTGAGATTGCGCGAGAGCAAAACAGTAGCTTGTTTTGTTTTTCTCCTTCAGTGAGGTAGATCAAGTCTGATTTCATGTGTGTGATCTTTGTGTGTTTTACTTCGTGGCTAGCCGGAGCTACGTCTTCTCCTCCCTGGCGTCTGCGGCGGTGTCCTTTGCCACAGGAGCGTTTGGTATGTGGATCCCTGTGTACCTGTCCAGAGCACAGGTAGTGCAGAAGGCGGCAGAGCCATGTTCAAAAGCCACCTGCAGTAGCACAGACAGGTGAGGAGTCAACGTCTTAAGTGCAGGTTATGAATATAGCCCTTTGTATGCTGTGGCACTATATATTTTTATCCCACCCCCCATGAGGCTCAGTCCTCTTCACAGCAGACCTGGGTTAGAATCCAGCCCGGGTCGTTCTCTGCATGTCATTCCTCTCTCTGCCCGATTTCATCTCTGTCTCTCTGCACAATTTTATTTTATTTTAATTTCTTTATTTTCTTTATTTAACCTTGAAAGATCAATTGAGGGGTGACCCTCTTTTTCGATTACGTTGAGTAAATGAACCCTTGAGAATGCAAAACAAATATCTTAAAAAATAAATAAAAAATACATAAAATACTTTTAAAATCAGATCATTTTGTATTTGTACTCAAGTGATATTGTAACTTGTAACAGTCATTTTTTACTCAAGTGTGGTTTTCAGCTACTCTTCACACCACTGCTCATGCAATTTGTCTAAATGTACATGTCCTAGCTAAAGCGTTGGCGGTTACATGCCCTTTACAGCACTGTATAAATGATCTGAATTTAAGCGTTTTCCACTTCCCTTCTGCAGCCTGATCTTTGGGACAATCACCTGTGTGACGGGGCTGTTGGGTGTGCTGATCGGGGCAGCCACCACGCGCCTGTGCAGGCAGAAGACAGAGCGCGCCGACCCCCTGGTGTGTGCTGTCAGCATGCTGGGCTCGGCCATATTCATCTGCCTCATCTTCGTGGTGGCCAAGAAGAGCATCGTAGGAGCTTATGTAAGAGTCCATTCTGTCCCAGATGCAATATATTGTGCTGGTGATCATGTGTGCCATTTGGAGGAGGTAGTGTAATAGTGAATTGGGAGTCTTACACCAGTATACACCAAGAGGCTAGAGTTTCCAAGAGGAGAATCATGGCTTTATTCAGGAAAATGATAAAACCAGGGGGACATTTCTGCAACGGTTCCCAAAAGTCCCCAAATGACACATTCAGTTTCAAGTCTCTCTATACAAATCTTGACACACTGTAACACTCCACACACACACCACAATTACTCTCTGTTCATTGGTCAGCACATTTTGTCAGTGTGACCATTAGTTTGGCTAGTTGGGGTCCAAAGTTACATCAACTCTTGGCTACGTTTGTTTACTTACCGTTTCTATTTACTTTCCATCTAACTGCTAATTCTTTATCTAATGTCAGCTTGCTCTCTTAGTTTGACTTTTCTATATACAGAATATGACAGAATTAATATCATAAGTTAATATGAGGGTATTTTCAACGCTAAACTAATTTTAGCCACTACAATAGCAAGCATCTGAAAAGAGGTATAGGTATTTTTAACTACGTTTTATGATAATTATGAACATCTATTTTCAATCAGATTGTTTTAAAAGCTTATGGAGAAAACCCAACCGTAGGAGCTTAAAAGTCACTTCTCTGGACTGTTTTGCATACATTGTGTCTGCAGCAAAGGAAATGTCCCCTTTGACAAAGACATACATTAGCTTGTAATGAATTAGCCTTAGGGGGCTAATAAATTAAAAAGGGAAAGTCTAGTTAACCAATCTGGTAAGAGGGCTTAGTTAAATCTCATAAGGGTGTGGTGAATGTTTCAATGAGGAATACAGCAGTTAGAGGACACTTAACTGGATGCCAGTTCCACTCTTATGCCCAGAGGCAGTGAGTGAGTGGGTGTGTATCCATGCATAATGAATAAACTTTATTGCAGGTTAGATTGAGATGCCTAAGGAGTTGCTGCAGGTAGCTGAGGTGAGCACACCTTATCTGGGCAACAAAAAAAAGTTAAGACTCTCTCAGGCTAACATGCTTGTTGTGTGTCTAATTGCCCTAATAAGAAGCAGGAAAGGGTGCAACTGAACAAAGCAGTGCCCTGAAACAATGCAATCTGGCCTGTTGGACTCACCAGGCGAACACATTTCTCAATCTTATCACATACAAAGGAAAAAGGAACTGACTCTCAACAAGTAAGGGCGGTATGAACGCTGGAAAAGCTGCAAGCGATTGGAAAGTATTTTCCCATGCGTGTTAAGGGAACATAACAAACAGGGCTTCCGTATCCTAAGTATGTGACCTTGGCTGGTCTGTGGCGTGTCTGGCCTCTGACTTTGTCCCTGCCTTTATTTTAACAGTGTATGGAAGGTGTGTTTTGGACGTATCAAGGGGGTTTAAGTCACAAGATTAGAAAAGTAGTTTTATAAACTACAATAACACACCGATTCAATTGAATGAGATAATAATGAGAGTAGAATAACAACTTTCAGTAAACGCTCCGTGCTCCATAGAATTCAGCTTGGGAAACATGTTAGTTCCTCAATGACTAATAATGACTTGTGTAACCAGGGAATGTGATTCAATTAGTCCACATGTATATAAACTTCCGATGAGGTCTAAGGCGCACATTCATCAGGTGTCTTGACAGAGGCGTGACTCAAACCCATTAGACTTGAGGTGCATAAGTATCCACTTTAATTACACACCATAACAGATCTGTCCAACTCGATGTTTAGACAAATGCTGCATGACAGATAGGACTTGAACCAGAGTGACACCAGATCTCTATCTATGCGGGCGGGTTTATGCTCTCAAATGGGCTGTATCGCACCAAATAAGTATTATGTAGGCAGGTGTTGAAAAAACCAGCGGTCTTTACATCTACCATGTGACCTCAATTGGTCACAGTCTACTCTAATATTAAATCATCATACGGTAGGGCCAGCAGTTGTAAGTGATCAGCTCAGGTTTCATGGTGAAGTGCTGACAGATGTGTCATATTATAAGGCGTGACGTGGCTGTAACGATCTGTCCAGGGCCCATCATCCACCCCTGGCAGCAGCTGTTGTCTGGACACAAACACCCAGGCTAATCTCATCGCCAGGCATGGTGCTTCTCTCTCTGCTAAGAAGCAATGTGTTGGACACGGTGTCTGGTTGTCTGTACTGTAGCGTGGGTCAGGCACACTGGCAGAATGGGTTATTCCCCACCAGGAAACACACATGGACCGGCCGTGTTAAGAGCGTGCCAGACTTTTAAAAAAAACAGCCAGTACACATACACCACATTCCCCTGCAATCGAATCCCTCTGTTTTTAAGGAAAGTGACCAAATAACAACACCAGCTGTTACCAACCAATGTACATGTACATACAGTAGCCTACATGCACATGTAGTAGTACACTGTATGTCAACTGCACTCTCTATGTTATTTCAAAGTGAACATTTTTCGGCCCCACCCATTCAGAAGTTTGACATACATTTCCAATCTTGCAGCTGGAAGTTATGAAGTGTTCAAAATGTTTCCACAGTGCATAGGCGGTTTTGACGAGAATAAACAACCCTTATCATCCCGTGCTGTTTTTCAGCGCGTACTACAGGCTAAATACTGGCTCAGCCCAACCAAAATGAAGGCCTGCGCCTCCACGTATAATTGGACCACATCATAATAACATGTTTTTAAACCGCAGTAACCAAAGCACTTTTGTGCAGCAGCGGATTCCCACACGCGGATGCCCTGCAACCTCCTCTTTAGGCTTCAAGCCCGGTTAGCAGTCTTTTGTGTAGTGGAAATCTAAATTAGCAATGCTAAATTGATTTTTCTTCTTCTTCTTCTCTATGTAGGTTTGCATCTTCATAGGGGAGACGCTGCTTTTCCTGAACTGGGCCATAACAGCGGACATTTTAATGGTAAGTACTGAGTAACCTATACTTATCCACTGGGTAACTGGAAATTCCTCTACAACAAACTACACTGAAGGGCAGTCATTAAATTAGAGTTTGGTGTTGTGAAATGTATGAGTGGATTCGGACGTCGTTGGTTATAGTTTTGGGTGGGGGTGATAATTACAATCACATCGCTCATGGACTCAAATGGGGGTAAGGGGTATAGGGGGTGGGGTGGTTGGTTGTCTGGTTTTGGTATCTAAAAGTGAAAAAAAAGATTGAGCGGGCCAAATAGAAATGAGATTTTCAGTAAACTCCTTCATTTGTATTTAGGATTAAGACTGTGAACAGTATGAAGACACACACACACACACACACACACACACACGCACGCACACACACACACACACTGAAAAAATGTAAGGAAAACTCAAACTTTCAGTATATTTTTGAGTTTTGAGGCCAACTCTAAGCATCTTCCCCTCTCTGTGTCTCTTTGCAGTTTGTGGTTATCCCCACGCGGAGAGCTACGGCCGTGGCCTTCCAGAGCTTCACCTCTCATCTGCTGGGTGACGCGGGCAGTCCGTACCTCATCGGCCTGGTAAGACTCTCCACAAGCAGTGTGTTCTGTGTGGGGATCAGGGTGTTGAGTGAGGGGGATACATTTAAGATTTACCCCAGGTCGTAAATCCCAGCTTCAAGATTACTGCTTCAGCATGTGTGTGTGTCCGTTCATAACACCTGATATATTGAGATGCAGGTTGAGCTTTGGTGTAAAGTGGGCCAGTCGCAAAGTGAGGAACAAGAGAAGCTTTGAGCGCAAAGTCTCAGGAGGGCTGCTGAACACAGTTGTGATTTTAACCCACGCTTTTTCGGGACGTTTTCTAGTGAGTCCCTGGGTTTTCCAGGAGGGGGGCCGGTGTTACTGTGTTTGATTGGTCAAGAGATGAGTGAGTGCTTCTAACTGGGAAGCTAGGCCACAGTCAAGGTCACAGTCACCCCCTACAGTGCACCCCCCACCCACCTACCCAAACATCCAAACTCAAATGCAATGGAGTGTGAAAAGTGATCCACCTCAGACTATTAAGCAGCATTCTTTTCATTCCAAATAGAGAGTGAGCATTTCCCAAGTTAAATAGTAACTCTGTGAAAGTACACATTCTGTATTCTTTATTTGTGTGTGCATCAAGTAAGAAAAAATAGTCCTCTCTTGCTTTTAAAAACACAAAAACATGCTGCAGAGACATCACGGCCGTACAGCATATTACAATCTACACATTTTTTTATTTTTTTTAACCTTTATTTATACAGGTATATCCCATTGAGTCCGAAGACTCAATTTCAAGGGAGACCTGTTCCCATTTACACACACTTTAATACACCGATAGCAGCTAACTATCGACATTCACACGAGTCAAAGTGGGTGAAGTGTCTTGCCCAAGGACACAACAACTATGGCAAAGGTGGCAGGGACGGGATCGAACCTCCAACCCTTTGATCATCGGCCGACCCGCTCTACCAGCTGAGCCACAGTCGCCCAACATCATATATCTTATTAGTATAAATTATGTTTGGTGAACTTTGATGCAAGTAAATGGCTAGGAGAGAAAAGTGACAGCCTTATGTTGCATCCACACCAAACTCCCTATTAACCGCCATGAAGTACGTTGTGAATCAGTCTGGTTCCCTCAGACCTGAAAAGAATATTCAATGAATTATTCAATCAATCCACAGTAAAATAATAAACAGCAATTCAAGTCATTTAGGATTAACAATCAATGTAAAGATGTCACCTGGGCATGCTTCACTGTTTATGACATTTCATTGACTCAACAGTTGGATACAATAGTTGAAAAATATAGAAAAAAAAAATCTTTCTCCCTGTATATGTGTGTTTGTTGTTCCAAAAAAATTAAAAATTAAAATAAAAATGTTTAATTGATAATGATGAAGATTTTTTTTTAAATGTTTAGCTCTAAGGGAACCCTTATAACCTTCCAACCAACGTAATATATGGAAAGGGGAGGCTATCCAATACAATTGCTCCGGCCACATCCAAGCAATCTTCAAATATCAGACTGTTGCAGCCCACACACACAAACACACCCTACCAGTCACTCAGACGTGTCCCCACAGTCACCCATCCTATCCCAGCCTCCGAGCCACCAATGTCTGGGCATTTCTCACTCTACCTCAAAACCCCCGACCAAACACAGGCTCCCATTGCGTCAGTGCTCCCTGCCTCGGTCCCTGGGCTGAGGTTTAGCATGCCGGTGTGATGGAGGCCTTGTGACGCACTCTCCGAGCAGAGGGCAGATACATGGGCACACATGACGACTGGGCGCAAATCCTGAAGAATGAGCACAAAAAGAGAATCTCCGGAAAAAACACTCTTCTTTTTATTGCTAAGGAGGAAAGTGAGAGAGTGAGTCATACGTCCTTTTGGGATGATGATAGTTGGGTTTTGACATGTGGCACTGTGAACCAAACAGACTTACAGATGATAAACTCAACTTGACAAACCAAATGCCACACAACGACCACTTCCTGCTGTGTAAAAAAACCTACATTTAACTGAGAATAGTTCTTGCTTAACCAAGCATTAACTAACCATTAATAACTAAGTATTAGCAGTTTTGTATTGCTATACGCATTAACTAACTGTTAATAGCCTAAACTAAGCATGAACTAACAGTTCATTAATGTACCCTTATCGTAAAGTGATACCAAACATTATTCTGTACATCTGAGCTTCTTCCTGCGTTAGAGAGCCAAGATCCCCCTTCCATCAGCACGTAGACCAAGGCAGTTGTCACATTGGAATCCCCCCATGGGACACACATAATGGACTTATAACTGTATGAGCCTGGCACTGGCCGCAGGCAGAGTGGGTGGCAGGGGAAACAATCTCGCTGCAATCTCCCAGGAAAATGCCTTATCCAAACTGGATAATTAGACATGTAGCAGCAGTTTTCACTATGTATTTTAAGCTAAGCTGCTGTGCTGTTCAAGTCGCAGACGATTTGCTGTACCTGACCTGAAAAAAGAGCTTTTCACATGCAGGCCACACACACAGCTGCTGGACCTAGGCCCCAGATTTGGTCTAAAAACACGTGTATTCTATTCTATTAATTTCTTTCCAACATCCTTTATTTCCCTGATGGCTCCCCACAGTGCGGGCACGTACCCTGAACATATGAACACCTACTGAACTCACACACACACTCAGACATCCTCCTGTCAGCACTTCCCCTGCTCCCTCCACCTAGACAATCTCTTTATGCTGACGCTAACATAGAATCAATGTGCTTGTGGCAGGGTGACCTATGGCGGCTCACACTCACTACGCACGCAGTCTCTCTCTCTCTCTCTCTGCTACTCACATCCACACAATCTGCTAAAAGCTAAACCATCGGCAGCCTCCTCTTCATCACCATTGTCAGTGCAGTGTTCGAGGCACGTTTGGCGGCTGCCTAGTGAGGGACACAGGCAGACAGAATTACCCAGTGTTCCAATACCCAAACTATCATAGTATTTAGTATACCGGAAAAAGATTTAGGATGTCCAAATACATGTATGTCAAATACTGTAAAAAAAAAATACCAGGATGCCCTTATTCATCCAATGGCATTTTGCAGCACGGGAACCAGCATGCTTTAGTATGGAGTATAGTAAAAAGAAAAAGTTTATGATTTGGAACGCAGAAATGGTCTCTCCACACAGCCAGGGTCCTCCCAATCCAATTGAAGACTTTTTTTAGACCTTTTCCACTTAGAATGAAATGTAATGTGAACTGCACTCTCACAAAAGTGTATTATTGATATTTATGTTACTTACGCTAGGCATTTTGTACACAAATGGATCCATGGAAGATTTGCCGCCTCAAACAATGACATTGGCGTGTGTAGGAGGAAGGGGGCTGGACTTGTGTGTGCGCAGGAAAGCACTAAGGATTGGCTTACTTTCCATTTTTGGCTTTGAAAATGCACATGCATACAGTTAACATCTCAAAAATATCATTCTATATGATTTCCTCCTTTAATATCTGACCCTTCTTCTAAGGCAATATGAGCCACTAGCTTTAAAACCCTGCTTTGCTTAAAACAAAGAACAGGGTTTCACAGATCATACTATGTGTTGCTATGATGAAGCATGCAGTCAGAACTCACTCTGGTAAAGCATTCAGTGAGAGTGTTTGAGCAGCATGGTGTCATGCAGTGTGTCATAGCTATAGTTGTATATTAGTTATTTATAGGATATAAGAGCTTAATATGCTGGATGATTAGTCTGAATAAAATCTCTCTCCTCTCTCTGTCTCTTGTGTGTGTGTGTGTGTGTGTGCGTGTGCGTGTGCGTGTGCGTGTGCGCGTGTGTGTGTGCGGTCTGCAGATCTCTGACACCCTCCAGAAGAGCTACGCTACATCAGCGCTATGGCGGTTCCTGAGTCTGGGCTATGCGCTCATGCTCTGCCCATTCATCATAGTGCTGGGGGGCATGTTCTTTCTGGCCACCGCACTCTTTTTCCTGGATGACAGGGAGAAAGCCGACAAACAGTAAGTGACTCAGGGCATTGTTTCAGAGAACTCATCATTACTTCATTGGTTCTTTTAGTGGTTCATTCTTTAAATATTGAATAGAGTACCTGCTGGAGATGACTGGCACTCACAAACACAGCACCTCAGTGCAAGAGGCTGAAGGTGTGGTAGCCACAATATTAGTTTTATTCCGTGGGGGCAATGAACACAAAAAGGTTAGGGGATTTTTTTTTTCTGAACAGTGCTTTGCTCTTAAAAGGATGAGTCAGCGATCCTGGAGAACGCTTGTTGTCAAAATCAGTTCATGTCAAACGGAACTTGCCCAACTTCCAGTGTTAACACTCAGCCTATAGGCTCTGTTAATGGGCGTTTTGCTAGCTACAGTGGGCCCAACAAAACACTTTGTTTACATACCAGTTTACAGAGCCTAGGCTGTGTATTAAACTGGATAACTGACTCCACCATTAACCCTCCAAAGCGTGTCACTTGCCCTGTCACGCCAACAACGGTGCCAACACTGCAAGACTGAGGAAGACCCAAGAGCCAATAGAAAGTCTCCGTCAGCTAAAAAGTGCCCCGCAGCTGACACAAGCTGTTCTTGCCATCAATTTGTTAATGTGCGTGCTTATAATTTCACTCTAAACCAGCCCCCACTTTTATTGGTGCATTCATATTTTCCTCTTTCAAACGTGTTGAAAGACGTGAACCCATAAAGGAAAGTAAAGCTGCTCATTGGCCTTAAAAGGCTAAAACAAACAGGCTAACCTATTTCAGATGGCCAGACATGACTAGTTGTTTCTTTTCGGACCTATTTTTTCCTGCTTTATTTTATCACATTGCCTTTTGCTCCCCTGGTGCCAGCACTCTCAAGAAAAATGACTTCCTTCCTGTTTGAAGATGAGGGACAATTTTAGACAGGATGGCAAGTCTGATGTCTGACGTCTGTCTGCAAGAAATGGCCTTGTGCTCGCCCTGAGGAGTTGGTTAGCTGGTTGTTTCCCACGCCGAAACCGTCTCAAAGAGAGAGATGTGAGAGATTTGAGCACGCCTCGCCCCCAGAATGAGCCAGTTTGTAATCATAGCCTACTGCGGAAGAAAAACTTTACATTTGCAAAAAAAAAAAAGGGAATGCGGAAGCTGTCAACTCTCACGTTTCAGTGGATTTACTGCACTTTGTAATCCCAGGGTTCAAGCTATACCATTCCAAGCAGCGTTAATATTTCCTCTGTGTAATGTTAACATACAATATCAAAGGCTGGGGGTCTTTGCAAAGGCACCACACTATAAGGCTTGCTGTGGCTTATGTTGGGCCTAGTCCAAAGAAAGAAGGAAAAAAGGGGGATAAAAGCAGAACAATGCCCTAAAAGAGAAGTCACACTTTCGGCAGTGGTGCCAGTAATAGATAGTAGTTTGTGGTCCCAACAATGTGGTTGAAGTTATCTAACCACATTATTACACAGTGTGGGCAGATGGCACAAGTTCACTCAGACTACATCTAACCACAAACCCCTTGACTTTCACACAACACGCTGTAGGGCAACGCTAATAGAGCAACAGATGGGGTTAAAAACACACTCCCATCTAAACCACAGGCAATGGAAGATTGTTCCTGTATGTCCCTCTGCACTATTATGATCCTTGACATATAGTAATTTAAGACTGCATTAATACCTGGTAATACACATCATGTCTGCAGTCATAAATGATTATACAATGCTTTCTCAAACTACATTGATCTATTTTCATTACATTTAGAATGCACTTAATTAAAGGAGAAGTTCAACATTTTGAATTCTTTTGTTTTTTTGCCTCACTCTCTAGCTTGTAAAGGCAACATAAACAGTTCCTGTTATTGTGCATGCATTTTTGATATAGAAAATGTGTAAAGGTCGCTCTATCCAGGTTAGCTTAGCTCAAACACTGGTAGTCAAGGGGAGCAGGTCAAAATATCATCTTTACAACATCACCAAACGCTCCTGTGTGCTTGTTGGGACTTGTTTGTTTACCACAGTATGTTGCGCTCTATACTTTTACACCTAATTGCCCATTTATATCTCAAAAAAAGCACGCACAGTTACAGGAACGGTTTCTGTCGCCTTTTCTTGAAGTAGCTAAAAAGAAAGGATTTTGAACTTTTCCTTTAATATCAAATCCATTGTTCTTATTAGATACAGAGGATAACTGTCGGGTGAGAATAGTCCATCACATACCTCACATAGTATTCTGAATGAAAGGCCTCTATAAAAGTGTACTGATTCGTACTGAAGGAAAAACCTCAAAGCTCTTATGTAACAAGCTACCCCACTGGGACCAAAGAGAGATGACAACATCCACAACTTTATACAACTCGGATTGTTTCATGACTGTGCTATTTATAGTTTCCATTCACGCTATGAAGCCCCCGTTTTATAAATTCCCTCTGACTTTACACAGCACTTTGCTACTAGTTTTCTTTCCTTTGAGAGTGTGTCCTCAGATACACAGTGCTATTTATAAGAGGCGCGGAGCCGTGCGAGTTAGTCACTGGAGCGCGCTTTTTTTTTCTATTTCCAGCCTTAAAGAGCGCTTTATTATTTCTAGGTTGTTAGCTTTTTTTGGCTTGCAGGGTTGCCATTTATAGCTCAGGTTCAGTGGATCCCCCTCCCTCCCCCACACACACACAGTCCACATTTACACTGTGTGCAATAGAAGTGTCTCATCTGCCATGCCAGTGTGCCTTGGCAGTACAGATTGAGTGTGTGTGGGGTCATGGCTGCCTGAGCACTGCAGCCCCGGAGGATCAAAGAGACACTTAGTGCTGATTGAAAGACAGACGTGGACAGATGGCATGGCATGAGGGAAATTGGGGAAAAACTGGTGGCAAAAGGCAAACAATAAATGTTGAATGTGATTTGAGGAGTTTGTACGTCTGAAACTCTTTTGAGCATCCTTTAAAGCTTGACTATGCAACATTTTCTTTTTGTTCATATATTTTTTTGGACGAAGTGTTCAACGTACAATTCGAGTAATGCCAACATGGTAGATGTCTCCATTTGAAAAGAACAGTTTCTCAAAACAAATCTTGTTAACAGAGATCCCGAAAATAAAATAAAATAAAAGAGCTTTTAGACTATGCAACATTTTAATGAAAAAATGAATTAGAGTCACACAAAAGTAATCCAAAGGGATTGGCAGCATGAAATAGCTGGGTGGAGCTAAGTCTTTTTACAAAACACAACCAGCAAATGCTATTATGTAAAATACACCCATGGTGTGGGGGGGGGGGGGGGGGGGGGGGGGCTGTGAAGATAATCACATCACCACACATTCTAGTGAGGCAGAACTGATCATTGAGAGGGAATATTTTTGTGTGATCATTTCTTTGAAAGTATAAGAAAAAAAGAACCCTCTCTCTTTTTCTCCACCTCCACCACATTTCAGAAAACCTGTGTTCAAAAACCCCAGTCAGATTTCTCTCTACCAAACTTAGCACCGCCTCCCACCTGTAATCAGCACACCCCCAGATACCCCTTACTGCCAGTTAGATTCAGGGACAATCAAAGCAGAATGGGCTTTTTTTTGCAAGGTGGGGCTTAAAGAGATGGGCTCTAAATCGGAGCGTTTCAGACAGAGGCTGAAACGAGGAGATTCAGCAATGGCACTGTGTGAGAAATGACAAGTGTTTTTTTCGGGACACCAGACCATGAAAAGCAGTTTCTAGTAGAAACCGATACTACAATATTTAACCTGAAAATGAGCATCATATGTGACCTTTAACCCCTGTATCTCTCCCTCTCTCCTCAGGTTGAGCCAGATAACGCGACCTCCCTCCACAGTCAAGGTATGAACCAGGTAAAATGCCTTTTTCTCCCTAAAGACGCTTTTACACTTTGAAGTGCTTTTCCCCTGGGTGATCTAAGAGTAGTTCAAGTGGTTGATAACAAAGAATGTCTTGGGATATTAACATTTATAGGGGTCATCTTTTTCATTACCTAGTGAGCATCATTTAGCGCTCCTATCACAAGATTTTGTCATGATGTTAAAAGACACTTTGACCCAAGGCTATCCAGAGCTTTATGGACAGTGTAAAAGGCTGGAGGTGATGAGCCTGATCATACACAAATGATTGATCTGTGCTCCGCTTCCCATTCTACTCTAAGGAGTGTGGCGGTGCGCTCCTTTAGAGTTGTGGTTTGTTTGACCAACTATCTGGCATCTTATCAAGACTGGAGCTGCCTTCCCTCCTTCCTGCCTTTTATCACACTCACACACATGGTGCAAGGACCTCTGTAATTATTAACTAAAGCAAAGAAAAACACACACAATAACTGGCAGCAGTCCAGCTCACTGTAGGACAATGGGCAGCTATCGTACTGTAGTCGCTGGGTAGAAGAATAGCAAGATTAAACTCTGACTCACTGATTGGACAAGGGGACAAGGAATCTGTTGTGACTTCTTTGTGAAAGGTTATCACGTTGAGCCAAAAGTTCAAGGTGTAAGCCCTCTCCTAATCATTCCCTTGTAACCCTCTCATGGATTTATTGCTTCTTCAAACATTTGTCAAAATACAAAAAAGGTCATGAATGTGGTATATTATCACCACCTCCTTATACTGCTCCGTGTGTGTGTGTGTGTTCAGTGTGTGTGTGTGTGTGTGTGTGTGTGTGTGTGTGTGTGTGTGTGTGTGTGTGTGTGTGTGTGTGTGTGTGTGTGTGTGTGTGTGTGTGTGTGTGTGTGTGCGTGTGTGTGTGTCTTCAGTGTGAAATGCAGTTTCTTTCTATGTTCACGAGGAATAAACAAGTTATATCATAACTTGCCCACAAGTGCTCTGATTGGAGCATTTCATGATAAAATGCCAGCGACTTGTGAAAACTTGGAAATTGAGGTTTTGTAGGATTTCTGACTGAATGGTTAGAGTGAGGATAGATAGATAGATAGATAGATAGATAGATAGATAGATAGATAGATAGATAGATAGATAGATAGATAGATAGATAGATAGATAGATAGATAGATAGATAGATAGATAGATAGATAGGTTAGAGTGTGATGATGTGCCAGTTGCATCTCCCTGCAGTATTTGATGATGGTTACACTCGATTTGGTGTGAAAACTGTAAGAAGGTGCAACGTCCTGCAAGCGGATGACAGGATGAGAACCATTGCAATACAAAAAGCCTTTATACCATTCATGATTATTTTCTCACTCATTCATGTCTCCTTTCTAGATTTGATTGTGCCGTCCAGACCACCATTACATTGCGTTCCGAATCGCATACTTTCTACTATTTAGAATGGTAGAAAAAAGATTTAGTATGTCCCGATTCTTGTGGCCAGATTTAGGATGGTTAGAAATATCGGATGTCTACTACATCTGGCCAAGATTTTTAGTATTGAAAACAGCATCCTCTTTGGGTGATTCTGACCCATAATCCAGTGCGAACCTGAAGTGATATGAAAACAAACAGGGATGCGCCGGATATAAAAGCAAGGGGCAAGATCAAGGCGCAATGTTATGATGAAATAAATAAGTAAAAGTATGTCCCAATAGTATGCCTACTGCATCCTAACTAGATTATTTTTATCGTTGGATGTAGTATGTAGAATAGAAAAAAGAATGCGATTTGGTATCCATTTTCCATTAGAATAAAGAATGTAGTTTTAGGGACATTCTGTTACGACCATTTTGAAAAAGTTTAGAATTGAAAGCAAACAATAATAGTCATAATAATACATTTACCCAATAAAAGTAATAATTCCGAATTATATATCGATGGGAATTATGTCATGCAAGTTGATTTGCATTGTACACACACCAATCAATGGCAATGGTTGTCCTAAAGAGACAATCTGAAAAGTTGAGAAAATATCAAGAAAAATATGATTTGAAGTCAATGGGCTTAATGATATGCAAATTCACCAAAGTATGGTCTTTAACTGTAAGGACTGCACTTCCCTTACCATTGGCAGGGGTGACATTTGCACTTACAGCTAATGACAGGTGACATGAAAGACTCCCACGCAAGCAGAGTATGCTCTCAGCCTGAGGTGGGGGGGGTCATCAGTGCTTTGACACACAGCCAGCTAAAGCTTGTTCTCGTCTTGCTGTCTAGAGGGGCGCGTTATGTAGAACAGTGATCACAGCTACATGGGGGTCAGAGTTGAATACGCCTGAAAACATCATTTTAATTCCTATTCTAAAGTCAACCACTGAGGCGCTCTGTACTGATTGATTCCCCAAACATTCTTTTTTTGGTGGATAATCCAATCAGTGACAGGCAATATCTCCTCCCTTTGGAGTGACCTTTTATATACTATCTATGGGTGTGACTCACTGATCAATACAGTTCACAGTTCAGCCGCTCTCTGACCACTGTTCCCCTGAGCTACAACATCACGCTGAAAGGAGATATTCAAGGCATTGAGAAGTGCTGTGGTAGATTAAAGGTGCAGTCAGCCATTCTGGAGAAAGCTTGTTGTTGAAAATCACTTTTTCGTCGAATTCAGTGAATATCTTTCTCATGATCCATTTCCTGTCTACTGTATGTGTGCTGAAAAAAAATATCCAGTGTTAATACAAAACCTACCTGCTGTAGTCCCTTTTGTTTACATACCCTTTGTTTACACACCAGTTTACAGAGCCTAGGCTGTGTATTAACTAGAGGTGGGCATAGATTAATTTTTTTAATCTAGATTAATCTAGATTAATTTTGGAATTAATCTAGATTAATCTAGATTAAAATGGCTCATTTGAATTCTTTCATAATATGTGTGTGCTCCCTAAATAATGACTCAAAGTAAGTCTTTGAGAACGTGTTTCTCAAGCCAGGTGGCGCATCAGACCAGGGGCTCATCTCCTGTTTCCAACATGCATCACAAACTGCTTGAGGAAGCTGTTCTACTATGATAATTGGTGATGAAAATAAATAATGTTCAACAAGATGTTACTTAGTAACGCGTTACCGGCATCGGACCTCTTTTTTCAGTAACGAGTAATCTAACGCGTTACTATCTCCAAACCAGTAATCAGATTAAAGTTACTCATCAAAGTCACTGTGCGTTACTTTTTCTGTCATTTTCCTTAGTGAAACATTTTACATAACTGCACAAATGACTGCGATTGCGATTTTATGTAAATAAATGTGCGCGCATGTGTGTCTAAACTCTCCAACTGCTCCAACCGCTCCTCTCGTCTTTTTGGTAGCGCCCCTCGTCTCTGACATGCAGCGTGTGTGTGTGCCTGTCTGTGTCTGTGTGTGTGTGTGTGTGCAGCAGCATTACGGCCGAGTCTAAGATCAACTGTGGCGCAAAACAAAGTTTTCCCCCCGATGAAATATAGCGTCTGCTATGGGGATATTTAGGATTCGGGTACGGTGACGTTGCCGTTGAAGAGATAGAAGTGTTTAAAACTTGGAAACTTATAGTCACGTGGCGACCGGTGGCCACACACACCCACCCTGCGTTCCAATACCCGATTGTGTCGTTGGGCAAGTGATGGAGAGAGAGAGCGGCGGGTGTGTGAGAGAAGCTTCGCCCCTCGTCTCTGACATGCAGCGTGTGTGTGTGTGTGTGTGTGTGCAGCAGCATTACGGCCGAGTCTAAACTGAACTGTACAAATGACTGGCTCCCTGAGCCGAACAGGAGGTGGAATAAGAGATTAACGGCGATATTTTTTTTTATCGCCGATAAGAGTCTGGCGTTAACGCAGCACGTTAACGCCGATAACGGCCCACCACTAGTATTAACACTGGATTTATTTGACCAGCGTGCACACAGTACAGACAGGTTGTGGATCGTGAGGAGATATTCACTGGTTTTGACATCAAGCGTTCTCCAGAATCACTGACTCCACTTCTGTTAGATCACAGAAAAAGTGTTTAGCTCTGCAGGGACAAGGATGGGCAGTGAAGTAGTAGTCATTTGGGAAGATAGTGAGAAGAGACACACGGCCCGCTAAATAAAATGAAGATGAAGGGGAAGCAGTGGTGGTCTAAACTGCTGTACATGGCAGGCTATTGATCCTGGAGATCAGATACACTGAGAACCAATTAACATCCTCCGCGGGAGGCTGTGCTGACCACATTCACCCCCCACACTGCATGCATGTTAACTAGGGGACATCCCCAAGCTGGGAGCTGTCAAAGGATATCAGGGTGAGGGGCTGACAGCCGAGTTACACTCTCATTTATTCAAGAAAACCCCAATCCTGTGTTACTTCTCGGTGGGGAGGAAAATTCACATCCGGAGAGCAAAACTGTGATTTGGTCTGTGCTGCTGTCCAAACTTTTGAACTGTTCAAAGTGTTTATACAGCTGCAGCAGGCACATACTTTCCTCCTTAGCCTTCTTATCATTCAACAAAAGTTCTCAGTCGGCAAGTGCTGAGTGAGCTCATACTGCAGGGTAGGCCTGTGACCACAGACCACACAGACACACACAGACACACACACAGTGTACATCCAGGCTATATACAGTATGTACTCAAATGACAAGCCAGTCCGATCTATACCAAAGCAGGGCTGTACTCTTATTTTTTTAGGTGGTAGCACTGGTGCTAGCAAGCAAAAAAAATCAGTAGCACAAAAATAAATTCAGTAGCACAGTATGATCGAAAACTTGCATAACCTTAACCCATGCATTTCGCTCTAATTACCTTTTAGCCTGTCATATTGGTCTCATTTGACATTCTCAATTAATATCATATCCTAGTGAGTGCAGTAATAATTGTAGAAAAATTAATAGGGGTGCACTGATTGCAATTTAGACAAAAAAATCTAACCTGCCTATTGTAATTTTTTGCTGATTCAGAATTATTTCTCCCCATAAAATTAATATCTATATATTTTCTGTATATATACATATCATTATTATATTCATAATAATATTTTTTTTGTTAAATGTCCTTCTGTTAATTAAAACCAAACTTTAAAACATTAAACATAGCCTATTAAATAAATAAGTAGGCCTATACATATTGGTAAAATGTGGAATAAGTTAAATAGGTTGTTGTGAATGTGTTGGGAGTAGTTCTTCAGTGGCTTATCAGTTATTTCAAACTTTGTTTAAATAGACTACTGTTGTTGACTGCTCTCTGCAGCTGAAGCAGTTGATTTTCAAGCTAGCGCACTGCAGGGCTGTGAAGCGCAAACTTCCTGTTCTTACCGGCTTCAAAATAAAAGTCAACTCACGTTTGGCTACTAACAGGCTTTTAATGTGAAGGCGCACAGGAAATGTTCTGTTTGCACACGCACTAACTTAACTGTGTGCCGTCTCCTTCCGGTTATTACCGTTGGTGAAGTGTATTAATCGCCGCACAAGCACAGGTCCCCAGCACACATCTTTCACCAGCCAAAGTGGAGGGTGGACTCAATAACGTACTTTCCTAAGACTACATTTACCCGAATTTGGAGAGTGTTAATGTAGAGCACTCTAAGCAGTGCTGTGCAGCACTCCTCTGTGTCTCAAACAGACAGCATCTGCTCATCAGCAAGCTGTCGCACTCGTGCGAGTGGAATTGTATTCATCATCGCACGTGATCAATTTCAGTAGCAAATGCGATCAAAACTGTCGCACTGTACAGCCCTGCAAAGTCATCCTGGCTGCGCTCATTCATGATAAGTGTCCTCCCATTCCAAAACGAACACTACAAGTCTGATTAGAGTTCATTTTCCTTGCCATTCTATTCACACCTCCCCTTTGCTTGGGGAAGCCAACAGTCTCCAGCACAGTGAAGCAGCGAGTGGGCTGGCCGACCTCACACATTTTCAAAGCATCCACACAACTCTAATTATCACTATGTCACGCTGGCATTGAGCAAATTTAATTTCATGTTTGGCTCATAAACAATTCTCACATAAACAAAGCTTTGAAATGAAGGAGGTTTGCCAGCTGCCTCCTCACTACAGCAAGAACTGCATTTTTGTTGTTTGAGTTCAGTGTGCACATTGCTGGATTGTGTGTGTGTGTGTGTGTGTGTGTGTGTGTGTGTGTGTGTGTGTGTGTGTGTGTGTGTGTGTGTGTGTGTGTGTGTGTGTGTGTTAGTCAATGTATGGACGTGTCAGAGGGTGTTTGAAACACCAGTTGAGAACATCACCCTCTGCCCAGCTCCCTGCACTAATCCCATTGTAGCGGCATCAGTCTCTTGTGTACTGGAGCGTCCAGGGCTCTGTAATGACAGAACACAGACAAACAGTGGGACACACTGAACGCTTAATGGACTAATCTGGGACTGTGTAGTGAGTGTAGATTTCCCCACAACATAGGTTTTGTTTATTTGTATTTCAGAAAAGCTGGGGGGGATTTAAAGTAGTCAGAATTTTCTTATGTATTCAATTTATTTAGTCCACATTAAGATACTGTACAGGAGAACATTGCAAGTGAGCAGAGGTGAAGGGTAGCAGAATTGTAAGAATTGAATACGGAGAATTTGCAATTTCTAGCGACAATTGATTTCATGCAGTAATGGAAAATAGCCAAGATAATTTACTCCAAGTACTTACAGTTCGGAATGACATGTAATTTAACTCTACTTTATACGTCTTTTCCACTCAAATTGAGAGGAACATATATCATGACATAACATAACATGTTAAATGTCAGTTCAATGCATCACTACTGGTAATCTCACAGTGAGAGTATAGCACACTCTAGTACGTGTATAGCACTTTTTGTTGATAAGACATCTTTACTTTTGAGTACTTAAAGGTTTAAATGCAGGACTTTCACTCTCAATGGAGTATATGTACATTGCTGTATTTCTACTTTTACTTATAACTCTTTATACATGTACTTAAGCTCAGTCATGCAGTTTGTGTTATTGAAAAACAAAAGCTTGCTTACAGCCTCAGAACCATTCATTTACACTAACCAATGCTTCCCTTCATTAATATTTATGTTTGAATGAATATTCCAAGCTGTATGGGTTTATGCATAGTCACATAATATGTACACAGTAACATCCTCATATAATGTAAAGCCTGGATCTGCTGCTGTGTGTTACTGTGGCTTATAGCGTGCTGTTGAACAGATTGAGGGGAGGGGGAGGGGGGGTGTCAGCATTAAACAAACTGTGTTGGTATGTGCTGTGTGTACGGAAATATTGAGGTCACGCTGGTGTTGGTGTGCTGTCGGTATCTAAAGGGTCCTAACAGATGGCCCAGGAGCTTTCAACCTCAACATTAATTACATGAGGATGTCCTGTGCTATGCCTGGCCAGTCAAACCTAATCTTGCACTATAGCTTCACATGCGTTTGGAAGTCCAGACTGATATGTGGGAGATAAACGAATGTGTAGCTATAGCGAGATCAGGCTGGTGTCACTCTAACCAGGCTAGTTCTGTGGTGAGGCCAGACTCTAACCACACCATCTCTCTCTCTCTCTTTCAGGTGGAGCAATGAGGAGCCATATGAAGGAGCATCCAGACTACCAAATGGAGATACAAAGCTAAGGGGCAGCTGATCCACTTCTTTAGATAACCCACGCCCATGTTCTCTTCACCACCACCACCCTCCTCCTTGCTCCTGCTGCTCTACCTTCTCCCAGCTGGGCCCAGGCTGCTTAGAACTGGAACTATAGGGAGCGTCTTGCCCCTCCTTGAAGCGCCTCTGAACACAGGACTGGCCCACAGCTGCTGGTTGTCCTCCTCCACTCTGTCTGTGAGGATACACTGAACCTTCCAGGGAGGACGTGGGGTGGTAAAATCCACCCCCGGGCTAACCCTCAACCCCTCCCAAATCCCGATGCCATACTACTGACTGCTGACCATGAACCTGCCCTCTCTGTCTGTCTGTCTGCCTACCTGTCTGTCTCTTATGCATCTGTCTGTCTGTCTGTCTGTCTGTCTGTCTGTCTGTCTGTCTGTCTGTCTGTCTGTCTGTCTGTCTGTTATATCGGCTGTCAATCCGCACCAAGTGCCATGGCGTGCATTCCTTCAGACTTTTGCACTGACCACCCCATGACGTAATCACCGACTATGTTTACATGCACGCTATAATTCAGCTTTCGGTTATTGAAATGATTAAAGCTTTAGTGCGTAACTTTTCCGTATAAATGAATGTTGTAACATTCAATACATTGCAAAACGACTTAACACAAAGTCGATTAAGTTAAATCCACGAAACTGTCTGTATTTCTCGGTATGGCAGCATTCACGAACTGGTGTCGCTCCCCCCGACACTCGCGCAGGAGCTCCAATCCTAAGAAGGGCCCAAGAAATGTTTCAGTTGTTGATTCTACTGCGAGAAAAACCTGGAAGTACAGCAGAAGGTATATAATCCATCCGAAAGCTAACCTCATGTAGATGCACCGACAGTGTTGTTGTAATTGCTCAGAATTCCTAATGGGGGAGGGAGGGCGACAGAAGTTACGCACTTTAGCTTTAAGCTGTTGAAGTCAGCAGCAACACAGTAGCCACAAATGTATTCCACCGTTTATTCTGCCCCTGGCATCCAACACTGGGAGCTCGTAAACAGACAGAAGCTGTCAAAACGCGGCTATGTTAAGTAGAGTGACGCAGCTCGTTAAAATGTGCAGTATTAACACCGAGACCTTCCATCATAAATACAGTGTTTACACTATGAATGCAGTATTCTCGTTATCCCCTCAAACGTTTTGTCGTGCATGTAGACATAGCCGTCAACCAAGAGCCAAAACCAAGTGTAACCGTCTAAAAGGTCAGTGAATCAGCCTTTAAAATTGGAGCGTTCACATCAACAGCTGATTCTTTTGACCCTCCCCCCTCACACACACACACACACATACACACATACACGCACACACAAACACACACAGACACACACACACTTTTAGCACTTAAATCAGCGCAGACAGTGCCGGAGAACATGACAGAGAAGTGGACATTTCTGCACATTATTTTTCACAAGGTTTTTCTTGTGATATCTTATGTTGTTTCTGTTTGTTTGGTTTGTGTGTGATTTTGGATTTGAAACTGGAGGTGAACTGCCTATGATTGTTTCAGAAGGATATTGACGATGCAATCCGGGCAGTTTAATTAAAAGTGGACACTGGATTATATCTATTTTATATAAATTATATAATGTACATGCTTTTTACCCAAAAGTCAATGAAATGCTACTCTTTTGGACTCTGTTTTTTAAAGAGTAACACCTGTGTTTTTTTTTCGTGAAGATGAGAAGCAATACGAACTCTTTTTCTTTTGTTTTTTTGGAGGGGGAACCAACCTCTTCCTCCACACTGCCTTATCAGTGAGCTATGGTTTCCCCTTTTTAAAGAGAGAGGGAAGCTCTCTTGATGGTTGGTTTTGAATTTCTGGACACAACACACAGAGACACAGACTTTTTAATGATGGATTCCAGTCGGTTCCACGCTGGTTACAATAACAGGCATTGTGAGCCCCCTTCAATTGTAGATATCCCATTCCACGGTTAGGAGGAAGAAAGGAGCTTTGAGTCGGAGGCATCAGTTTATTTCTGAGGGGGAAATCAAGATCCCAGACAGGAACGGGAAATCCTTCGGGGGCCCCTGGCCGGGATAGACTGATAGGGAATTCTTATGGTTGATAACGGATAGGCCAGGAATCCCCCTCCTCCCCCCCTTTGAAACCAGCATGTCATCTCATGTCACTGCAGGAGACACATTCAGTATATCTGCAACTGAGGGATTTACCTGAAGACATTTTTTTTTGACAATTACACAATTGACAAAACCTGATATTATCACTTTATGCACTGATTCCAATATCCTATGTGTAATTTTGAAAAATTAAATCCCAAAGAAGAGGGGGGGAGGGGAGCCTGCTTGTTTGTAGGGGTGTCCCCGAATAAGGATTCAGATAATTGATTCTGAATGGTGGAATATTTGCTATATTCAACTCATCGTTGAATAATGTTTAGTTTTTTGCTGAAACACCCACAATTACAGTTTGTTTTCTTGACTTGGCATAACAATTTATTTTCAGTATGACCAAGTCTACCATGGTGATTTGTTCACACAGACTAACAAGATTGATTAAAAGCTCCTGATTTATTTTCAGATCTGTATTAACGCTATAATAGGCTGATATTTCTACTGCAATGTGATGTATTGGGACAAACCAAGCAATCCCATGTAAAATCAGACATTCAGCGCCCACAAAAAGCCGGAATAGAATTATCCTTTTGCTATTTGACTGTGTATATGGCAGTCGAATTGGGCTCCTTCCAATCGAAATTCTTGAATAAGTTGACTATTTGCGGTCATCCCTACTTAACTGTATATACAAATATTTAGGCAAAAAGCTTGAAGGGTCGTTTTATTTGTGTATTACCTGGTAGATACCATTTTATAGAAACCTTGAAGCCACTTAGGTTTTTTTTTCTTTCAAACATGTGCATAAAGGGGGGGGGGGGGAAAGCACTTTGCAGACCTGCGAGAAAGGAGGAGGATGGAGTGACCTTAGCGGGGGAGGCATGAAGGGGAGACGTTGAGGTGACTGTTGTAGCATGGGTGTGTGAGCATGACTCACTCTGTACTGTGTGTGGGTGCTACTATGTGGGCTGTGTGTCCTCGCTGCCAGCAGATCATTAGCTTTAGCTCCTCTTCAAGGCGTGGAGCTTCTCTGAATGTGATTCTGTGATGCGTTTACACACCCACTTCTTCTTAATGAACTAAGCTTCTTATCTTCCTTTCTAGCGATGTTTTTACCAATTTTTTCTTTTTTTCTAATAACTACAATAGAGATATATAAAAAGCTATATCACGCAGCAACTTTAATATATTGTAAATGATGGCTTGGATGCAATGTATTTATTTGTTTGTAACCATAATGAAGAATAATCTATAAAGGGAAGTTTTTAATGTTTTTGAGTATACCACACTTTTGCTGTATGTCATTTGGGTTTTAGAGGAAAATGCCTGATTGTTCATCCTTTTGTATCACAATGACACAACACAATACCTTTATTACATCACTAAGATTCATCCTTTGTACTGTGACCATGAACTGGACATGTCACCAAACCATATGACGAACAAAAAAGGGAACTGCAATGTGAGGGGTTAGAATACAACGTTGTTTGGGGTGCAAATTCAGTCATTGCATTCATTTTGTAGCTCTTGTAAATGTTTTTTTTTCTTTTATTTTCTTGTTTTTTTTGGGACAACTGATCAAACCATTTTGCACACATTTTTAATGTTCAGGGATTTATTTGAACCATAGCCTAGCATCAACTCCACAGCCTCTGTCACTTCATTGCTCACAGTAAAGCGCTGACAGAAGGGAGACAGTGTTGGCTCCGGGTCAGATGGGTCATGAATTGAGTTTTGACTTTGCCAAATTTTAGTTGATTTAGCACCAACCCTTTTTAGGAGTATTAAGTCTGTTGTATATCGAGTAAATTCTGTGTTAATAATCACTGAAGTGATGTATTGAGATTGTGCTATTTCTTGTCATACAAGAATCATGTATAAAGAAAAAACCTTTTTCTGATGTTGAGCAGAAAAACAAGAGGTTCTACTTTTATTTTTAGAGCAAGTCAATACAATAGAAGTGTCAGAGAAATCAAAGGATATTATTCTAGAACTGAACTGTGATGCTCCCCCCGGGGGGGTCGATAGACGATATGTATATGTCTGTAAATCAAATAAACGTATTTAATCACTTCATGCCAGGTGTTCTTTCTGTTTCAGTGCATTAGAAATTCCTCAAATGATTTTTCACTGAATGCCCATTTGTTTGAGGCGTTCAGATTACAGAAGTCGTATGTAAGTACACAACACCCTGTACATGTACTGTATGTGCTATGCCTACAAGAAGCTTTCTTAATTGAAAACCAGAGACAGCTGGATTCTCCTAAATAAAGCATGTATTCATTAATATTCATGTCCATATGTCTTATTCTGTAGCATTAGTATTGCTGATACCTTAAAAGCGGACACCACTTTCCCCAATGTTGGTTCCCCAGGTCCAGTTACAGGAGATACAGTTTATTTCCAAAGTGTTTCAAAACTTTCCAGCTCTAGAGCCGTGATTTATTGGTAGATTTAGTTCAAAGCTGGGTTAGGGACACTTGTACTTCCATTCAGTACAAACACACAAACATGTATAACCCCACCCACCCCATACTCAAACAAGCCTTGGACAAAGGAAACGATACCAAAAAAACTAAAAACACATAAAATATCAGAACAATCAGACATACACAGTCATACGAAACCCAAAAGAAATAGCTCAGCCACACTACAGACAGGGCTACCACTTAGCCATCAGGGAGTGACCCAAGCCCATTGAAGTACAAAATGAAGGGGCGCCACCTACACTCAAATTTCCCCAAAGACCCTCTCGTAGAAACCATCTCTGATCATCTGGGTACAGGTTACCTGGTTTGTGTGTAACTGTACAGTATATGACATGGATGTGAAACGTACAGCTCTCAGAATTATGACTTAAATGTTTTAAAACAATTGTTGGATCACAAATGTCTATGAACTGATCCTTATCTTTCATTAACCTAGTATATATAGGTTCAAAGAAATTCTGGAGAATGTTTGTTGTCAAAATCAGTGAATATCTCCTCACGATTCACAAAGTCATTTTGACCTATTATGGTAATGGAAAAGGGCAATGTGAATTAGTCGTTTGTAACTTAACCTTGCAGACTAGATTCACAGAAAAGCATTTCAATCCATACAAACTTCACATAGGAAAAACATTTTGAGACGGTAGATTCTTGCAGCTTGCTGATGAATCACCATTCAAACAAATTGTCCAATTTGGCCGAAAAAACCTGCAATGTTGACTGTTGTAGGTCGCTCCTTTGGATTGCAGTGAGTAACATTATCTCCACCACAGCACCTCTGATGAGGCCTATTCTCATTCCCAGATGTAATGTTTGCAATTAAGGGTTGGGCCTCGGTTTGTCTTGCTGTCTGGCCAGATTTACTTTGACAATTTTACTGATTGGAATTTCAGAAGGTTGGAACTACTGAATGGGGTTTGGAAAATGCTGTGTGATTACTATCAAAAATGTTGCTTTTGTCTTGTTTGCTTGTAAGCCTAAGAGCTCATTGTTGAGTGTTGCCAAGTGTTCCATTGTGACAAAACTTAAGCTGCATTCCAATACCCACACTGCCCTGCTATTTAGTATGTTAGAAAAAGATGTAATATGTCCCAATACATGTGGTCAGATGCAGCATGCTGAAAGATACCCAGACACCCAACTGCACCCTTTCGTGATTTTTAGGGTGGATATCAGCTTTTTTGGGCGATTCCGACCCACATTCCACTGTGCACCTGAAGTTATGTCACATCGACACAGTGTGAAAACATGACAACTAACAATGCAACGGATACATAAGCAAGAGGCTAGTCCAAGGCGCAATGTTATGATTGAGTAACTAATTCAAAGTATGTCCTAATTGTATGCCTATATGATAACATACTGTTTAATGATAAACATAGAATAGTAAAAAGAAAGAGTAAGTGATTTAAAACGCAGGGTTAGTTTGTCTACACTTCTTCGGCTCCAATCGCAGTGAAGATGCACAAAGTATAATTCAGGTCAAAGGTTATAACATTAATGCATAGACTCTTTTTATTTTGAAATAAACCTCCTTCGCTAACTGGATACCATTTAGTTTCCTGCTCCCCTCTCTTCTTTGCAGAGGCTTACAAAGACTTGATTTGTATCACGCTGAAAGAGAAGCCATAGAGTGAATGAACTACTGTATTGTTCAGGTGCAGTCAGGTAGGCCTGTGTGTGTGAGGCTCACTTTTGTCAAAGCAACCTGGCCGTCTCCACAGAGGTTCACAGATGCACAGACACATCACAGACACAGGGCTGGAGAGAAAAAAAAACACATATAATATTTACCTTGAAAGGAAGTGAGGAAGTCAGCAGCTGAAAAGGCCCGCTCTGTGTGTACCGACGTTCATTAGAAAAAAAGGGCAGGGTTACCTAACATGCCCGGCTAATAGCACTAATGGGCTTGTCTATGACAGGGCTGGCACACAACACAAAAGAGTAAGTATACATGTCATTTGTGCACAAAAGAAGAGTGGAGATGTTGCCTGTGAGGCCTCTAATTATAGGCAGAGCTACATTTAAAAACAGTTCCTTCAATGCGACGTGCCCCCCAGCTTGAAGTAGGGAAAGATTATATACAGGAGGCAAGGGGCACGCACAAAGTGAAGAATTACTGTTTGACCCAGAGTAAAAAAACAACACCCTTTCCCACAGGCGGACCAGTACGTAGGCTGCCCCCAAAAAGTCAGACGCTCCAATCTCAAAGTCAACACACCTTAGTCCGGCAGCAGGGCAGGAAGCACCGGGGCGTGGACAGGAAAACGGGGAGCCGTTCTAGCCAGCACTGGAATTTCCATTTGCACTTTGCCACTTAACACTGACAGAGGACAAACTTTGTACAAGACGCAGGGTAAATATAGGGGTTGAAAAATAGCCGCCGGTGGTGGACGTGTAGCTTTAAAATGTCAGCTTGTCCGGGGGTTAATAAAAGTAGCATTGTGTTGGCTGTTTGCATTTTCTAAATGTTATGCTGCATTTTGCATCACAGTGGCCTGTTGTTTTGAGAGAGAAAAAAAGATGGTGGGCCCCTTAGTTTACATACTAGTTTACAGAGCCTAGTTTGGGTATTTTAACACATCATCATCATCATCCTCAACAAACGCTTATTCGGAGTCGGGTCACGGGGGCAGCAGCTTGAGCAGGGCACTCTCTTTACCGGGCCGTTTTTGCGTTTTTTTTTTGCACTGGCTTTACTGCACCATTGAAATGAAAAAAGAGAGCTGAGTCAGAGGGCAAAGCTTTCGATCTACCGGTCGATCTTCGTTCCTACCCTCACCTATGGTCATGAAGGCTGGGTAATGACCGGAAGAACGAGATCGCGGTGACAAGCGACAAGTTGTGCCACAAGACAACTTTTTTCCGAAAGCTTTATTTCTTAAACAGTTTATTTCATTTCATTTCCGCCTGGGCTGCGCTTTATCACCAATCCTGTTTGAGATATTCATAGACAGGATATCAAGGCGTAGTCGTGGTGGGGAGGGGTTGCAGTTTGGTGGGCTGAGGATCTCATCTCTGCTGTTTGCAGATGATGTGGTTCTAATGGCATGAACGGCCTGTGACCTGCAGCTCTCATTGGATCGGTTCACAGCCGAGTGTGAAGCGGTTGGGATGAGGATCAGCACCTCTAAATCTGAGGCCATGGTTCTCAGCAGGAAACCGATGGATTATCTACTACAGGTAGGGAATGAGTCCTTACCCCAAGTGAAGGAGTTCAAGTACCTCGGGGTCTTGTTTGCGAGTGAGGGAACGATGGAACGTGAGATTGGCCGTAGAATCGGAGCAGCAGGGGCGGTTTTGTACTCGCTTTACCGCACTGTTGTGACGAAACGAGAGCTGAGTCATAAGGCAAAGCTTTCGATCTACCGGTCGATCTTCGTTCCTACCCTCACCTATGGCCATGAAGGCTGGGTAATGACCGGAAGAACGAGATCGCGGGTACAAGCAGCTGAAATGGGCTTTCTCAGGAGGGTGGCTGGCGTCTCCCTGAGAGATAGGGTGAGAAGCTCAGTCATTCGTGAGAAACTCGGGGCAGAGCCGCTACTCCTTTGCATTGAAAGGAGCCAGTTGAGGTGGTTCGGGCTTATGGTAAGGATGCCCCCTTGGCGCCTCAGGATCCCTCCTCCTTTAATATGGACCATCCCTAAAGAGGTGATGGGTGCAATCAAAACAATAACACGTACAGGTTTGTAATAAAGACCTTACTTAGTTTCTATCATAAATCACAACTGAAAGTGGCTCATCTCTGGCAGGCAGCATCTCATTCTAAAACTGGAACACAATAGATTCAAACTGCGGTGACAGCCACAGTCATGTTTAATTACTCTGACTTTAGAATGACAACCTGTCAGATAAACATGAGTCACACACACCACACCGCAGTGAATTTATACATTCAACCTCAATGTATAAACTTGAAATGTTTCTTTGGCCTCCTCCCCCTCCTGAACTGGAACAACACATTTCAGATGGCGTGCAATGTACTCTTGGCAGGAATGTCTGAATTTTCTGTTTGCTATACCCAACGGTTTGGTTCACGTAAGCAGGCTGACCCGATGATTAATGCAGGGCTTCTACTACCAGCACAGCACAAATAGAGGTTGTGGTCAGAAGAAAAAGAGGTGATAATTCATTTCAAACAGGGCCAGGCTGTCAGTATAGGAGAACACACTAAAAAGAAGCATCATCCGCAGTCTGCAGCATGGTCGCACCTCCACTGTGAATCTGTCACCTCTCTCTGTAGACAGTACACCCACAGACTTTTTCCAATCCGCTTCACAGTGCGGGGAACACTCTCACCTTCACAGGAAACATTACAGTATAGTCTCTGATCCCACCTGCTGCTGATGCCCTTGTCAATGTTGCCGTACTGTGAAAAAGGTTAGTAAACCCAAATCCACAATATCCTGGTAACTATGTCATTTGGGAAGTTGCATGATAGTAAAGCATATGAAAAGAGCAATAGACATATTTATCAATCCGAATTAAGATTTTAGCGTTCAAGTTTGATAAACTTTATAGAAAAATTCAGTTTAGTAGAGGCATGGGTAAGCAGTGGTTCTTATTACACAAAAGGTATTTTGAACCAATCACGGCAGTTCTCTGTCCGAACGTTCTATAAAAACAATGATATGATGCCATGGATACCGTTTGATATGGCCACGCCCACACAGTGCTGTCAAACAGTGTGGACAGTAAAAAAGCGTGTTCTTTTTACTACAATTTATGTGAGATTTTTTAAGAGCAACTTCTGGCTGTTATTTCCAAGCCATTCGAAACAATATATTGAGTTTTACTATTTTAGAGCAGGTTTCCAAAGGCTTTGCAGTTTTTTTAGATCGCTAAACCACAGTGGGCACAACTTGAGCGACATGTGCAGGCCTCTAACAACACTATGCCCAGCAGCAGTTCATGTGGACCAAACTCTAGCTTGTTTTTCATCACTTAAACACTATTTTCAAAACTTCAAAAATATTACGTTATTTGTTTGAAGTAACTCAAATTATTCAAACTGTAAAGATTAAAAGTTTGTCATTTGTGTATTGGGGTTTGATTCTAGTGTTTATACTCTGAGTGACAGTGTGTGTTATCTCAATGAGGCTGGTTCATAGTGTTTGCTGCACTGAACCTGTTTTGCAGGTGAAGTGAACTGTTCAGCTCCAGTGACTTTTTGGTGTAGTGCAGACCGTTGTTAGAGTTTTGCACATTGAGTTCCAGTTGTGCCCACTGTGGGTTAGCGATCGAAAAAAAAAAATAACATCATTTCAGAGTGGAATTCATTTCATGTTTGGTTTACAGAGTTGATGCACAGCGCTTCGTTTTTTGGACTGGACAGAAATAAAATGTGCGTGAAACATTGGTGCAACGAGGAGAGACTAGACATACTGTACCGTGTATGAAGAAGACAAAGATGCAAAGGGACACACCAACTCATCCACTGGCACACGTAGCACATTATTCTCTCACACTACATCCAACACAAGGAAGAACATAGAACAGAAAACAACAAATCACTCCCCAGGGTGATAGTGCAATTGAGGGGAAAAAAACAAAAAATAGCTCTTTTGCTTCATTTGAGGTTCACTCGAGTGAGTGTTATGTCATTACAAGAAGAGGAGAGGGAGCAAACAAACTTCACAGCACAAACACCCAATGCAATAAAACACCATCAAAGGTGGGAGGCCGGGAAGTGTGAACGAAAGACAGACAGAAATAAATACCGTGTGTGTAGTGTTTTTGTTACATTAGGATTCATATCCAAATACTTTTCTTTTATGTAAAAATACACATAAAGACAAGGAGTTGCAGCTAAATATGCTGAATGTTCTGTGTTGGTGTTGACAACTTTTGAGACAGAACTGAGGTTAACGTTTTGCTATTTTGTTGTGTCATCCTCTTTAGTTGTCACACATCGTCCGCATTGCTTTGCTGACTAATTGACAAACAAACCCCAAATGAAGAGACATTGGTTTGACTTGTATTTAAAAGAGGGAACCAGAAAGACACACAATTACATGGTGAACCAGTAGGCTCATCAGCAGCATGGTTCTGGAGAAAAATGATAATACATTGCATATTTTTTCATATTATGCAGAAGAGGTGCCAGATTTGTTGAGCCACACTGAACGTCATGCGTCGGGCTGAGACTCAAGATATTTCCTCCTCTTCTTCTCCCCTCTCCTTTCATGTGTGTGGATGGACGGTCAGGCCCCCGGGAGCCAGCTATAGCTAACCCCTGTCAGCTGTCAGGGTATTGCGTTAACACACGGCTCTGCATGTGTTACAGCGTCATTACAGAGGAGCCCACACATGTTCCAGAGACAGTAAGGCAGGAGATGAGATGTGCTGTCTGCCCGTGTGGAAGGAATATATACGAGATGCTACTGTGCTTCATGGTGGGCTGAGCAATGTCAATGAAGGAAGCCAGCCAAGGCGTGCCATTCAAGTAGACATGAATGGCAAGTCATAGTCACGGTAGTAGATGAAGACGGCATTAGCCTACAGCCAGTCATAATGATCACTACTCAAGCCCCTGAAGCTAGTGGCTTTATTTCAAACTGTGTCAGCTATAGCCCCCCGCGATACTATGAGGGGATTAATTTGATTTGCATGCTCATACTAACTAGAATGTAATGTAAATTGACAGTGTGGAATAGTGTTACAGGCGACTGGGCTTGTTATGTGTGCCGCGGTGGGTTCAGTTGACGCGGGGCGGTGCAGCAAGACGTGTGAGTTATGAATACTCCAGTTTTTTCTGAATTAAACATGAACTTTACGCTTGACTTGGCAGAGAGTGAATGATTCTGGTTGGCTTGCCTTTTGCTTTTTTTAGCTCTCGCCGTTCTATATTTAGAAACTATCTGCCTGCTTCCACTGCAGCTTAAATTGATTGAGAAAAAAAACTTCCAGGGGGCTATTTCTGCACAGGCTGGCCCCACATGTGCACACACAGTAGCCTAGCATCTGCAGGCATGAGGGGATCACACATGAAGCACAAGCACGGATGGGGCTTTGTGAATGGTTTATGTGTGTGTGTGTGTGTGTGTGTGTGTGTGTGTGTGTGTGTGTGTGTGTGTGTGTGTGTGTGTGTGTGTGTGTGTGTGTGTGTGTGTGGAGGCTGAGGCAATGAATGGTAACGGCTCTGTGTGAATGGAAGGCAGCAGTGCAACTTGTAATGTAAAGCAGACAGGGTATGTACACGGCGCACAAGACATAGCAGTCTCTTTCAGGTTAAACAGGGTGTGTGAGGCCAACAACATATACATACACTGCTGCATATGACTCCATCAAACAGCCCACATCCACAACAACATGCACATGATATAAGTATGACGCACAAAGCCAACCACTCTTCTACCAGAGAACCAGAGGTCAAGTGAGTTCATTTTTCTTCATTAATAAAAATGGAGGGATAAGGATATTAATTCAAGGTATTTTCTGTTCATTGGCATTACTCTAGCCAGCTCTACACTTAAATTAAACTAAGGTGAGTTGCCTCACTCAGGTTATAACCCTATCCCTTCTCTGTATTTCCTCAGCCCTTACACAACCAGAGGAGAATGAATGAGTGTCATTAAAGGAGTACAGTCATACTGTATGAGTGATGAATGGGGCAGATGGATTATTCATGATGGAGGGTGAGCTAGCAGGAACTGTCTCCTGTCAGACTGACTGCATGTTGCCACTCATCACTCAGATCAGTCCACACACACAGAGAAGTCCTGCAGTTTCATCTGTGCTGCCAAATGCTTTAGATTGTCTAAAAACATTTAGATCCAACTGGGAGTACACTGCTGAAGTTGGTGGCACTGCACTTTGGCAGCCCGCTGTTCTGACATGGTCTGGAAGAGTTAAAGGCAAAGGACACTTTAAAATGTCCACCAAACTCAACATTTAATTGTAAATTAAACAATTAGGAACAGGCCTATCACAATGGAATCCACTAAAAAAAATGTTGGGAAAAAGTTTTCTACCTATCCATGTTCCATACTCCCAATTTCCATTCTCCTAATGTCTTCATTCATTTGAAAATCTCTTACGCTATGACTCAAATGACGTGTTCGGGTATGTTCTTTTAAAATAACTGCTGGATTGACTTTGTATCAAGTACATTGTGTTACTTACGCCCCTTATTTGTCCAACATCATAAAAATATACACATTGACGTACCATATGTGAAGGCACATCCAGCACGGCGCATTCCCGTTGACCTCACCACTCTCACTTTACCACAGGAATGACACGCTCAGTCCTTTCACATATGGCAGTGAGTAAGTGAGAGAAAACGGATGAAGATTGATTTTTTCTCGGGAAACCTCAGGAAATGGACTCAGGCTGCTGCTCATGCACCAGCAATGCAATATCTATAAGCAACATGACATCAAAAAAGAAACATTTGGCAAGAGGAGACGCAATAATAAATATAGGGCAGGAGAATGAAAAATAGAGAAGTGATCCCTGAATATATATACCATACATTATGAGGCGTCCTCTATTTTGTACTTCAGTCCTTTTTGCGTTGAAAGCGTATACTTGACCTCCCCTTGACACCAAAGTCATCTCCGCTCAGAGAATCTACATGAACACACACGTGTCTGAGAGGTGCTTGAGTCAAGTGGAGAGTCAAGAGCCAAGTACTAAAAATGACCAGATAGAAAAAGGCAACGAGGGAATGACGAGTGTGACTCATCAGCCGTGTCATCAGTTCCCATGCTAAGTTGCCCTTCAGTATCATCATGTCACATGTATCTTCCAGATTCTCGCCCACATCGTAAAACACGTGAATGATGCTTATTTGTGACCACATTACATTACATTTTATTTAGCTGACGCTTTTATCCAAAGCGACTTCCATTAAGTGCATTCAACCATGAAGGTACAAACTCAGAACAACAAAAATCCCGCGAGTACTATAGCTTCAAATAAACCAAACTACAAAGTGCCACATGTAAGTGCTACATGGAGATGTATCAAGCGCAATTTATTTAATTTTTTTAGTCAGGTGCAGTCTGAAGAGATTTGTTTTAAGGCTGCGGTGGAAGATGTGTAAACTATCAGCTGATCTGATGTTAATGGGGAGCTCGTTCCACCATTTTGGAGCCAAAACAGCAAACAGTCGTGATTTAGTCGAGTGAGGTAAACATACAGCAAATGAACAATTAGACCAAGACTCATATATTGGACCTGCTTCAATGACTGACTTATTATGTTTTTTGCTTTCACCATTGGGTTTACAAGAACAAAAAGCTGCATCATTAGATGATGACAGAAATGATTTTATCCTTATAGTGGCTACGAGGAACTTTCAGTTTGTGTTCATTCCTGCACCCCCTTTGGACAAAAGCAGTGGTGTCTTTACAACACCAGCTGTTGTTCCTGGGTGAGTGTACCCGGACAGAGGCATCTAGAAAAACTATTTGAAAAAATAACATTATTTTACACCGATGGTCTAGTTTGCTGTTACATGTCATTTATGATCATCAGAGGAAAAATTAGACTGTTTTACAAATATTTAAAAGTTCCTCGTAGCTACTTTAAAACATTGGCAGCATCTTTGATATAGGAGAATATGAATTTGAAAAGGACTCTTGTTGTAGTCAAATGTGACATGTTGACAAAAGTGTGTGTGTGTGTGTGTGTGTGTGTGTGTGTGTGTGTGTGTGTGTGTGTGTGTGTGTGTGTGTGTGTGTTTCTACTACCTGACAATAGCTCAAATCAATGGCATTGATCAACATGTCGATTCATATCCATGAGAGGCCGAAGTCATTTCGATATGGATCCATTAAGCTAATGACATTGACAGTGAAAGCCTCATTAGACTGGGAGAATGTCCCATGACCTTTGACACAGGCCATAGTGTGGAGATTTCTCCTTCCTGACGTTGTGACCCGGGCCAAGATGATCAAAAAGCATCTGCAGTGGCTGTGTATCAAAGCATCTACACTGTCTCCACTATAGAACTGAATTGGCCGGTGATAACAAATGTCCACATTGAGAGATAGAAACAAAGGTTTAGGTTTTGTTTCAATATTCAGGGTATTTTAGGGGGAGGGGGCTAATAATCCAGAAAAAGAAGGTCAAATACTTAATTTCCGGAATTTTGGTGAAATGTTATGCACCAATTTGTGCCTTTTTTGCATCAACTTGTGGTGGCAAGGTCTCTGCAAGGTTAAGATGGTGTGTCTGAAATCATTAGTAAATATATAGTTACAGGTAAGAAGGAAGGATATATAAATGTTTCCACCCCCCCCCCCCCAACTCTTTTGGGGAGAAGGGGGTTGTGTTTCATGTTTTTTGAGACAAGTTTACCTCTTCTAAATATTGAGGGGGAAATATCCCCTGCATCCCCCCCATCCCCGAAATCTACGCCTATGGATAGAAGGGTTGGCTGTGTTGGGATAGGGACATTAGCAGAACGATAGCATGACCTGAACGTATAGTTGAGAAAGTGCAACCGGATCTGTGCGGCTATGCAAAATGTCACAAGATGTTAGCATGCTGCGCAGCTGTGTAGCCTGTGGACAGTGGTGTGTAAATGAAGAGTGCATGGGAAGCAATCCAAGAAAAGCTGCTCACACACCCACAGGGCCTGAGCCCAATGTGAGCTGCAAACAAAGATTTGGACACGGAAGCAAAAGAAAATGCCTATGGGTCAAATTTATTCAAACGCATATTAAATACATAGAGTGTGGCGTGATTGTGCTCAGAGGTATAAATGGGTTGGATAAATGCTTTAGTTATTCCCTAGGGCAAACTGTATGATGCAGCAGTAATAATACTAGATGAAAGGATTAAGGATTATTACATTTTGAATACCATTTCCATATTTTAGCACAATATCCAGTCAATTGTTTGTGTGTAGTATAGGAACAACTGGTTTGTCCAAAGAGAGGTGGCACACACGCACCCTGTTTTCATACAAACGACTGAACCCTCATAGTTTATCCCAGCTTTTAATCCAGCCAGTGAATGCATCAGATGCTGTTGGTAGGCAGCAGCCTCGTGGGACTGAGGTGGATTGATGGGATGTGTAGGCAGCAGGGTAATCCACACAGGACACACTCTCCCACCGGCAGTAAGCATGAAATATTCATCTGCACGTGGGAGACAGTCTGTGCTGCACTCATGCCATATGCAGGTAAAATTGATTTGTGTGCTAATTGGGTTATGAATGAATTGTAGCTTCTTGGCAGAGGACTGAGTAGTATTCAAGGCCATGAGTGCGGCTGCGGTGGTTTTCATAGATCTCCTGCAACAAGTCTGACACAGTAATAGTACATTTTACTGCAATTTCGACCAAGTGAATTATACAGCGCTTTATATTATTTAATGCTGTTTTATTTTAAGCTTAAATTAGATGTAGCACAACTACCCGAGGAATATCAAACAGTGATATGGTCCCTTTAGTTATGTGAAGGTGTGGATTCATTTACATATCTGTGATTTCAATTTTGAGCTAAGAACATTTACCACATTTTAAAGGGAAAATGAACAATTTTCAGATTAAATAAATTGGATCAACCCACATTGGAATAACACTATAAGGCTGGGATGATGGGATGTGCAGTACTCTGTCTGATTATCTAGACATGGAATAATGAAGATGTGAGGACGTTTTTTTTTCATTAGTTTATATGTATGTATGTGTGTGTGTGTGTACAGCAGGGTAGCACCTGCAGTATATCAGACTGGTAGTGAGATTGAGGTGTGGACTAGCTGTCGTCGTGACATACTGTATACTGCATCCGCTTTAAGGAACTAAATGATCCAATTGGAAGTTATTTTTAGGCTTATTACAGCAATGCCGTTTGACTTGCTTATTGAAATGCAAGGCCGAGGCCCGAGGCTCACATTCAGCCCAGCAGTTCACACATTGGATTGTCTGTAGAGAAGACGTCTACAAAGAACTTTGGGCTCCACCTGGTGGCAACAAGTTTAGACTTCTGGCTCAGAGCTCATTGGTCAAGAACAGTGTGGCACACTACCCTGCGTTCCAATCCCCATACTTCCCTACTGTTTAGTATGCCAGAAAAATATTTAGGATGTCCCAAAACATGAACTTCAATTGTAGTATGCTGAAAATACATAAATGCCCCACTAATACCAATAGCATTTTGGAGTATTTAGTCTTTATTCTTGACATAATGAAAAAAATAATATTCCTTTTTTTTCTCTCCCATTGACCTAAAACTCTTCTGTACTTTAGTATGTAGTGTAGTAAACAGTAAGAGTATGTGATTTGGAAGGCAGGGTCAGTTTATCATCATATAAAGCTGTTGTGGTCCCAAGTCTCATTAGCCAAATCAATGTAAAGAGAAAAATGTACTAACCAGGCTAAACTATTAAGCCAGCAGCTTAAAGGATAGGGTCACGTTTTCCCAAAGTCTGTCTCACTTAAATGGCTATTTGTATATTTAAAGATGTAGAAGTGTGATGTTACCAAGTACATTTACTCAAGTTCAAGTTTGAGGCACTTGTGTAATTTTCTTGATTTTTTTTTTTATTACACTACTTTATACTCCTACTTTACTACAATTCAGTGGGAATTATTGTACATTTAACTCCACTATTGTATCTGTTGATACAAGTTACTTTACAAATTAATATTAAAGCACATTAAATGTATACAGTTTGTAAAATATTGTAGGCTATAAACCCAACCATGACAAAAACTGATTTGTTGTAGACAGGGGCTCTTTAATGACATTACTGTTATTCTAACAATCATGAAAATTAAGCTAAATTGTTTGTTCTTGAGTAACAGAGAGGGCCATGTATGTGTGCCAAAGACACTGTGCTGTCCAGGTTTGGTAAAGTTCTAAGTTAATTTTCCAATTCATGTTTTCTAAGCAATGAAAGCATTCAAGATTTAATGATAAAGAAGACAGTAATCACAGAGTGCTAACAAAAAGCCTGTTTAATTATTTCCATAAAAAATAAATCAAGAGAAGTCAACAACAAACAAAAAAACCTAACGGTTAAGGAATCATATTCCTGCCACAAGGCCTCAATGACAAACAGATGTGTGGTAGATTCAGAATTAAGTCACATTTCAGTAAAACGTGAATTCAAACAATGTAGAATCCAGGGTGAACAAAGAAGAAAACTTGTAGGGGAAATTCAGACAAGTCCATCCATTTGAATATCTATCTTCACTTGGGAATAGACTCCAACACAAACATTAAATCTTCATAGCGAGAGAACCAAGTGGTCAACTTCATTATGACGTGTCCATTTGAGGGGTTTCTGAAAATGGAACAGATAAAACAACTTACTTATTCATCATGTCGAGACATTTTGTTACATTTAAAATGACATGAAAAGGACAAATGAGCCTACTTAGTGCAACACACTAACCTTTTTTCATTCACCTACTGCTTTGGAAACTACTCCACTCCAACTGTAGCTTCTCTGGTTTTACTAGAGTGTGTTTGAGTAAAAGTAACATTTTTGATTTATTCTATAAGCTACTGACAAGATCTCTCCAAAAGTCCAAATAAAAAAATTGTCATTTAGAGCATTTCTGTTAATGTAGAGATTTAGATATTAGGAACAAATGTCTTATTTCCACTGAGCAGCACAGTTTGGTTCACAGGGCACAGTAACCCTAGATCTGGATTGAGTTTCCACTGCAGACAGTAGCCTTCTTGGTAGGCTGAGTTTATGCTGGACGGTGATAGCCACAGTCAGAGTATATACAGTCTATGGGTCAGAGCTGTTGAACGGCGCTGGCCGTGGCAGCTATATGTCACTATGGTGACATCATATCAGTGAAACAGTGTAGCCTGCTGATTAATTCAATGAAGAGGAAAAACGCAACACAATAAAACAAAGAGCTGTGCACCGCCATTTTTCTCCAAACACAAGACTCTTCACTCTTACACAGAAATGATTCTGTCAGCCAATCAACAGACTGATGTGTAGCTCCACCCCTTTTGGGACAGCTTGGTGCCACCAACGAAAGGGTGACTCTCCCTGCGTTCCAATACCCACACTTCCCTACTATATAGTATGCCAGACAAAGATTTAGAATGTCCCAATGCATGCACGTCAATTGTAGTATGCTGAAAATACATAAATGCCCCACTAACTCCAATTGCATTTTGGAGTATTCGTCTTTATTCTTGACATTTCTCCAGTCCACATTATCTGATTTTTTTTCCTCTCCTGTGGCCCTAAAACTCTTCTGTACTTTAGTATGTAGTGTAGTAAAAAGAAAAAGTATGTGAATTGGAACGCAGGGTGTGTTTCTGTGTGTGACTCAAAGCTGCTTACAAAGACAGTGCAGAGTAAACTCACGTGTTTCGTTGAAGAGGAAGGAATCCTGATACTCCTTCATGTACTGAGAGGAGCGGGCCTCGTCCAGGAACAGAGAGTAAACCCTTTTGATGTCCTCCACCTGAACCTCTGTCCCCTGAATCAACACACACAACACATCAGCACTGGCATTCATGACTTCACTATTGAAAAAGAAATAATCCATCCAATGACTTCAAAAACCTTGATTAGATTAGATTGTGTCTAAAAGATTGTCATGGGTGGTCATAGACATTTAGTTTGTTCTGGTCCCGTATGAATAAGGCTTTCTCTAAGCATTCACACATGACTGCAATCAAACCAGCTCACTCACACATGCAGGGTCTGTATTTTAAGGAGAAAGGCTAAGGACCAATTTTGTGTAACGAGTAACTTTTGGCATATATAAGCAATAATGTTACTTTTGAAAATGGTAATGAATAATAGATGACTTGTTTTGATGAAGGAGCCCAACAGTGCAGCAACACAATATGCTTGTTACCTTGCGTTTGCGACACACCAGTCCAGCTGTGCTGATCAGTTGGATAGCGTAGCGTAGCGACGTCTCCATGCCGATACGTGTCAGCACGGTGTGAGCCTCGTCACTCAGCTCCACATCCTCCTCCTCACACCTGAAACAAGATGCACGTAGGTTAGCTTTCCTTTATGTCTCTGGGAGGAAGCAGACATTCCTGTGTTCCAATACCCATACTTTCTTTCTGCTATTTAGTATGGTAGAAAAAGATTTAGGATGTCCAAATACATGTGGTCAGATTTAGTATGTTTAAAAATACCCGGCTGCTCAACGACTTCCGGTCAAGATTTTTAGTATTGAAATCAGCATGCTATTTGGGCGATTCTGACCCACAATCCAGTGCGCACAGGAAATGACTTCACATCGACGGAGCCTCCGTATGAAAACAACCGGGGATGCGATGCATATATGAGCCAGAGGCAGCATCAAGGCATAATGTTATGCTAACTTGATTATTTTCATGATCAGCTGTAGTATGAAGAATAGAAAAAAGAAACCCTGCGTTCCAATCGGGGATTGAAACGCAGGGTTTTCATACTATTTAGTATGCCAGAAAAAAAGATTTAGGATGTCCCAATACATGCAGGTCAATTGTAGTATGCTGAAAATACAAAACTGCCCCACTAACTCCAATATAATTTTGCAGTATTCGTCTTTTTTCTTGACATTTCTCAACATAAAGAAAAAAAACCTTCCTTATCTGATTTTCTTTTCTCTCCTATAGCCCTAAAACTCTTCTGTACTTTAGTATGTAGTGTAGTAAAAAAAAAGTATGTGATTTGGAACGCAGGGAAATTATGTGATTTGGAACCCAGCCATAATTAGCTGACGGGCCCTGAAGGCCTCTTTTCACCTGATCTTGAGTATTTGTCTGGTCTCTTTCTCAGTGTAAGGAGAGGTGGCGATGATGAGCAGGCGGTCCAGCAGGTCGATGGGGATGCCATGAGGACTCTGGTAGTTTGTACCGCGGATACTGAGAGGTACAAAAGAGTGGACAGTCACTTATATAGTCAGCATTCACAGTTACAAGTAAAATGTCAAATATGGTGTGATGTTTTTGACCACATTTTGATCATTCTTATTGTGTCTTTAGGATGAAAAGTGATGTGAAAAGGTGAAGAATTCAGTGAGAATTAAATTTTTCAGTGTATTTTTTTAAGACCATATGTCAATATTGTTCTCTGTAGACGAACAAACAGACAAAAATATAGGATTATGAGAAAATCATCTCAAAGGTTATCAAATAAGAAGAAAAAGGTAAGACGTTAGCATTACCGAGTGATGCCTCTGTTGGTGGCCATGATGAGCACTGGGGACAGGTCACTCTCCAGGGCACGGTTCAGGAAGGAGAAGCATTCCATGTCCAGCATATGGACCTCGTCAATAAATAACACCTGGGAAAGCATCAAACAATAGGATAATGAGCAAAGTAGAATAACACGGGGAAAAGGAAAACATAGGTTGCGTTCCGAATCGCATACTTTCTACTATATAGTATGTAGAAAAAAGATTTAGGATGTCCCGATTCTTGTGGCCAGATTTAGGATGGTTAGAAGTACCCGGATGTCCTACTTCATGCGGCCAAGATTGTTAGTGTTGAAAACTGCATCCTATTTGGGCGATTCTGACCCACAATCCAGTGCGCACGTGAAGTGACGTCACATCGACGAAGCCTCCATATGAAAACAAACAGGGATGCGACGGATATAAAAGCAAGAGGCAAGATCAAGGCGCACTTAGAGCCGCAACGATTAATCGACGAATCGATTATTAATCGATTACTAAAATAATCGCCAACTATTTTGATAATCGATTAATCGTTTCAAGTAATGTTTTAATAAAAGATTTCCAAATTCTCTGTTTTCAGCTTCTCAAATGTGAATATTTTCTGGTTTCTTTAATCCTATTATGACAGTAAACTGAAATATCTGTGTGTTTTGGACATAACGATACATTTTAGGACGTCAACATGGGCTTTAGAAAATGTATCAAAATTTTTCACCATTTTCTGACATTTTACGGACAAAAACACTAATCTATTAATAATCGATTAATCGAGAAAATAATCGACAGATTAATCGATTATCAAAATAATCGTTAGTTGCAGCCCTAGGCGCAATTATGATGAAATATAAGAGTATAAAGTATGTCCCAATAGTATGCCTACTGCATCCTAACTAGATTATTTTTATCGTCGGATGTAGTATGTAGAATAGAAAAAAGAAAGAGTATGCGATTCGGAACTCAACCTTACCCTGCGTTCCAATCCCCATACTTCCCTACTATTTAGTATGCCAGAAAAAGATTTAGGATGTCACTAAATGCATGTCAATTGCAGTATGCCAAAAATACCTAGATACCCTACTAACTCCAATAGCATTTTGAAGTATTCGTCTTTATTCTTGACATTTCTCTACATAATGAAAATAAATCTTGCTTATCTGATTTTTTTTCTCTCTCCTGTGAACTTTAGTATGTAGTGTAGTAAAAAGTATGTAATTTGGAAGGCAGGGACTATAGCAGCACAGTGCACACTTGAGCAGTCTTACTTACACCAGGGATGATCTCTGCCTTGCCCTCTTCCCTCCACTCACACACTTTGGCATTGATCTGCTCACGGACTTCAGACTTGATCTCTCCGGTGTCCCCTGAGAAGAGAGCCAGGAAGCCCTGTGTGCGGCTGTTGATGACGTCGATCTCGTGGAGGGACACGGTGTGGACCACCTCTTTCCTTTTCTGCAGCTCCCCCTCTGGACACTGGACAAACTGGGTCTACGAGGACAAAGAGACACAAGCAAATGACATTCAAAAATACAGCCGCAGAAACAATTAAGAGACCAGACTGGATTTTTCTTCAATCCTCATCTCTACATTACTTCATGGAAATGCTCTTAAGGACAATATTTTTTATTGTGAATTTGGTAGAAATGTTGTCAGTAGTTAATAAAATAAAACCAAAATGTTCATTCTACTCAACATGTGCCATAAAAAGTCAAACATGAGACACTGAACATTTGGAGTGGTCTCTTCATTTTTTTCCACGGCTGTACATTCCATTCAATAAATTACAATTACGGTCAGGTTGCCGCGGTAGTCTGTTACTCGGTGTTGATGCTTTTTCATTAACATTAGTATTCATAGGCAATGTATCATGATATACGAGGAGAAAACTAGTAATCCATGTCAAATCAGACGTGAAGGCTTCATAGAGACCTGTGCTCCCATGGCGTCGTAGTCTCTTGCCCTGGTGAAGGAGCGGCCCAGCTTGCTGATCTTTCCTGTGGCTTTGTCAATGGTGATCACATCACTGATGGCAAACAGAGAGACAGTTGAGATCATGTAGGCAAGGCAAGTTTATTTGTACAGCACAATTCAGGATAAAAGTGAAAGAGCTATATAGCTCTCCGACTGTCAACATGATGAGTGAAGAACAATGAACAAGAGAGCTGCTCACCCCGCTTGAACCTTCTCTTTACTGAGACTGTCAATCATCTTGTTGCCCAGGTCATATATTGTCTCCATCTCCGTGGTCTTTAGAGTCAGCTTGCCCACTTTAGCACCCTGAGTGAAAAAAAAAACAAGTTACATTTGTGTAAGATTGTCTTTAGTGAAGGCTTCAATGGATTTCTCCCTGTAATGTCAGCAGTGACTAGCACCTCAAAAAGTGTGTTTGTTCTGTGAAATATATTCCATAGCAGGCATAAAGAATGACTGTGTATGACAGTAAGTTAGAGTACACTTGTAGCCGACACATAAGCAGCCTACCGTTCCAGTGGCAGGTCTATCAATCTGGATCTCCACCACCTCCCCTTCAATAATTTCCGTTTCTTCTCTGTAAAAAGTGAAACAAACATTATATATAGTCATTCATTTCATACATTGAAAATTACAAACCACAAATATATAAAATGTTTTATATAGGGGAAGGTGGGGTGATTTGTGCGTTTTGGAAGTTGCAAAACCCCTTGTTTCTAGAAAACCGTGGAAGAAATTGGAAATGTGACCACATATTTAAGAAGAGCCATCCATTTGACTCATCCTGTAAAGAAGGGAGACACAAGGAATAAGATATAAGCACATTTAAGCTCAAAAAACTGTGTTTTGCCTTTCAAAGTAAAATTTCCATGATCAAGGTTTTTTGATTATTGTGTCTGAACAATTATAGACACGTTTGAAAACATTTGACACATGTTTTAGTGCTTTGGTATGCTACACTTTGAGTCTATATAGTTAGCACAATGTCAACCCTAAATTGCTGCATCATGCCTATTATCCAAAATTCTGGGGATGGGGTGATTTGTGCGCAAGGGCCTGGGTGAGTTATAAGTAAGTAAGTAAGTAAGTAAAATGTATTTAGAAAAGCACATTTATGACAGTTTGCACTGTCCAAAGTGCTGTACATAGTGCATTCAGTAGGTAAACAATGAAGGTACAATAACAATAACCAAAATAAAAGACGTAAAGCCCATACATCCACATAAACACAGATAGTAGTGCAGAGGTAAGATAGTTAATGGGGAGGAAAAGCCAGGGTGTACATATGGGTTTTGAGCCTTGATTTAAAGGCAGAAATGTAGGGGGAATCACATTTGTCAGGTGGCAGTTGGTTCCACAAGCACGGAGCAACTAGTGCAAAGTACATTTCTGAGAGTTGTGCCAGTGGCATGGCTGTATACGCTGGTCACCAAAAGAAAGTGATTGTCTACAGTAGCTCAGAAGAGAGTGACATCTCAACTCCACTTAACGACACCACTGATGAGAGTTCAGATGGCCAGAAAGATGATGATGGTGACTTTGTCATTGTGACACAATGACAAGACAACTTTTTTTCCGAAAGCTATATTTCTTAAACAGTTTATTCCAGATCCAAAGTTTTTATTGCCAGGGATGCACAACATCCTGAAATATATGTACATATTTGAGTTGGAGACATAACTGTCAAGGCCTCACTTTAAAATCACTTTGAGTAAAAAGTTGCACAAATCACCCCACCTTCCCCTACTTCATTTTTCACAGTGTGTTACACCAAGTCTAAGTATTCTATTTGGATTGGACAAATACAAAGGATCACTATTACGCAACGCAGGAAAAAGAAAGAACAACGGAAATATACCAAAGCACAACCAGACAATGCAAAAAAAAGATAAAGAAGTAGTTATAATAAGAATAAAATAATATATTAATAATAATAACAATACAAAAAAGTTAAGTAAATTAAAGCAACAAGTTACATAAACAGTCAATAGAGCTGTTAAGCGGAAGTGGCGGAATTACGGGGCATGGGACCTCTCGGCTGAAAAAAAAATGAATGGGAGTCTATGGAAAGTAATCTATTTTCTGGTCCCAGTCATTAAATGCCTTGGATTATATATATGTTTTGTATGGGTCTAAATGATAATTTTTCATGTGAAGAGTTTGACGGTATGTTGTATGATTATTCGTCTAACGGCTTTTGAAAAAATGTTACGAGAACAACTACAAGTCTTGTCGCCTCTGTGACGTCACCTCAACACATTCCCTCCACTTCTCGACTGACAGTGCTAATGCTAATGCTAATGGCTGGCGTGGAAACTCTCCACATGTCCACTTGTGTAGTGGTTTTCGCCACGCTGAAGACTTTTGTCTTGTCATTGAAAGAAGGCGGTAAAGTGCATTAAAGACACACCCATGTTTCTGAGCTAAGCGGGTGCGAGTGGTGGTGACGTATATCATAAGTGTCAAGAGCAGCGAAGAGCTGTAGTCCACAAAAGCGTTCTGCACAAAACCTGACCGTATCCAGCTTCTACTCGCTAAATTGTTCCATTCTTTGCACGAAAAAATACCATCTAAATCCATACAAAACATATGTGTAATTGAAGGCATTTCATGACTGGGACCAGAAATAATATATTTCTTTCCATTGACTACCGTTGTAATTTTTCGAGCCGAGAGGTCCCATGTCCCGGAAGTAAGCCACTTCCGCTTAACAGCTCTATATTAATTTCTTAGAAGCCATAGGCTACAGTTGGCAAGCGAGACCTAATTCAATTCAAATACCCAACATGAATATGTCATTAAAATAAAAATGTAAGATAAAAACAACATATAGAATGCATGAAAATGGAATAGAATGAACGGCCAACTGCTCAATATGCAAACAGAAACCACAAATATTGTATTTGCTCACTGACTTGATCCTCACGCCGATGGCCTTTCTGAAAGCTTGGCTGAGTGCCTCGGTCTTGCTCATCTCCAGGGAGAAGATCTCGCTGCCGGCCATGGCTGTGAAGGGCGTGTCCGGGCCAAGAGACTGGGCGATGCCTGCATGACAACACAACAATCTCAGCTCAATATTACTGCATCTGGGAGCAGGGACTCTTGCTTTAACCCACTGATACCAGATGCTGCGCGACGCAACATTGTATCTCCTGCTGCGTGGCTCAGCATTGTTGTTTCGTATTCATTTTCATGGCGCGTGGAGCATAGAATGCACCGTCATTGGTTCAAATACACATGAGGTGGGACTAGTTGATTATTTAAAACCACGTGACCAGGGCCGGATCTAGGCATAGGCATTCTAGGCACGTGCCTAGGGCCCATTTCCACTAGGGGGCCCAGTGAGAAGGATGAAAAAAAAAAAAAAAAAAAAACATTTTTTTTTTTTTTTAGTATGTGTGTTTGATATTAACATCATATTATGCAAATGTAAGTTATCATACAAAAATGAATACAATGTTTTGGTCTGGATAGTTAATAGCCTAATAATTGAATCAGTTCATCCGAGGTTAACTTATCACTCGGTATTGAGTTTATTTAAAAAAATTGGAAATGGGGCTGCCCTCAGTTGCCCATGCACTGTGTATAGTCTATAGCCTATTTCAGCCTCATCTGTGGAAAAAAAGATAGCTGGACAACAGAGTTCTTCTGCTACGTTCCTCTCACTGCATTTAAATGCATTCATTAAATTACAGAGAAATATGTCCCATAAAAGAAAAAAAAGCACCAAGCCCATCCCAGAGGACACTGAATTATATTTTTTCTATATTAATATTTTTATGGAAAATCCATATGTCTTTCTTCAATAGCTTTTAATTCTACTTCATTTGAGCCAGTATCTCCAAATTATTTGTTCACAAAAAATTCCTCAGATTTAGCCTCTTAATTTCCCTCTCAAAGTGCACCAGATTCATGCATTTCACTTTAAAAAGGTACAAAAAATCTCCGGGGGGGCATATCCCCGAACACCCCTTGGAGAGTCAGGATCTCGGCTGGCTACTATTTTCACTAAGCTGGACATTGGAGGCACTAGCGATGAACTGGGTGTGTGAATGACATTTAACAATAGTCAATCATTTGGCCACGATAACATTGGAGAGGGGGGCCCTAATCAAATTCGGCTTAGGGCCCCATGAAGGCTTGGGCCGGCTCTGCTCCCTGGTTATTATTTTAGCCGTCAAACCAGAGTTTTTCTGTGCGGCGGCTCACACCGGCGATGTCTCATCAGTGTGAATTTCGCCGTTACCCACCACAGAGTTCCACGCCAGGTTTCACCAGGTGAATCGCTGCTTCGCTCGCGCAAGGCTTTTGTGTTTAGATCTGGCTTGCACGAGTGTTTTAACTTTATGCTGAATAAAGCATTGCACTGCACTGTTTTTCATCCAGTTTGAAAAATTGCTCCTTACCGCATGGGCAAAGTGGGCACATGTCCAGGGCAATGGCCAATAGAGGGGCCCTTGATTTTTTTTTTTTTATTAAAAATATTTGACGGGGTTTCCCCCCTCGGAATGGGTCGTAAAAAGTCGGGTTGTTTTATATTCGGGGTCTTATATTCGGCCGGGACAAGCGTGTGTGCGCTTGGAGAGAGAACGATGTGTCTAGAGAAAAAAAGGCACGGGAAATGGCCAAAGAGCTCCACATCCCCACTGAAATCAAAGCCTCGACTCATTATGTTGCGAGTCAACGTGTCAGAGGCACGAATCGACAAAGCGATCGACCTACCGTGGCTTTTCTGCTGTGGCAGTTGTAGTGAGGAAAGTTTGCTAACTGTGCGTTCCCTTTACGCACCAGTACCAGTAACGAGCGAAGCGGTTGTTTCACTTTACAGTTAGTCGGCAGTGAGATTGGGGATTGGGGCAAGGGTGGGCGAAAAAGCAGGCGCAGAGATCTTACAAAGGCAAAAAGAATCTGCTCGCGCGTTTAGAGCGCGCTCGCATCGTCGGTGTCTCTGCCCTACTCTAACGTCTAGTAGGCTCCGGCGCAAAGACTCTCTTTCTCTTGCGCAGCACCAGAGACTTTATAGAATTGTATTTGGCTCTATCTCTCTCTTTCTCTCTCTAGGCTGTGCGCTGCATTATAATGTGTGTGATTGTGGATTGCACGGTGTGCTAGTGCGTGTATTTGCGTGTTGGTAGGGGTCCATGGCTGGTTTGTGTCCAGGGCCCGTGGTCATGTTAATCCGTCCTTGCACACTGGACTCTGCACGCACCTTACAGAAGTGCTCCTGCAGTGCGCTCACAAACAGACGTGAAGTCGCACACGGTTACGTTTCTCTTTACTCCCGTTTACAAATGCGCAACTCTTAAACAAATGAATGAGCATAATACTCTTGTGGCAGTTCAAATGTATGTAGTTTTGTCACTAAATCGTGAAGTATCCGTTTGGAGGGGGCCCGAAAAAATGCAGTATGCCTAGTGTAATCTTTCCTCTTAATCCGGGCCTGCACGTGACCACCAAAATGTTGTGTGGTTTTCTGAATCACGTCAATCTAAAAATATATATAATATACATTTTATATAATTTATTAAATCCCCCCCATCTAATTTTGACGATTTTCAGATAAATGTATTGGTTTGTAAATGCTAAAGGAGCATGCTTTAATAAAACCTGTGAACCTTACATTTTAAATGTCTTTTAGTTCATGTGTCTATGTGCTACAGAGGCTTACATGTTAAGGTTTAGGCAGACGTTGACAATTCGTAGTATTTTTTCAGAAAACCCTCAGGAGATACGGACATGTATCCTAGATTGCCATAGGCATCAATGGGTGGTCCTTTGGTGGAGAATACAACTTAAGCCAATTACAACAATGCGAGGCCACCATATAGGTTATGGGGGAGGATGAAGTGACATTGTGTTGTGGACAGACTCCAGTGTGGCCCTTACCCATAGCGATGGCAGTCTTTCCTGTGCCGGGTTGGCCTGCGATCAGCACAGCTCTGCCAGCGATGTGGCCGTCTTTGATCATCTCCAGAATGACCCCTGCTGCCCGACGGGAGGCCAGCTGCCCGACCATCCCCTGGGACACCTGCGAGGCAATGGGAACACACATCCTTCAAGCCAGATTCATAACATTTCCCTGAGCTATTCTAAGCATTACTTGACCTACAATTCAACAGGATTTCCTCGCAGTGTTATACACTCTAAACTTATTGTTAATCATCTCTTTTTTAAAGATTATTTTTTGGTATTTTTGCTTTATTATTAGAACATTTGGAGAGACAGAGAAATAGGACAGAGAGGGGAATGACATGCAGAGAACGACCCGGGGTCCGATTCTAACCCGGGTCTGCTGTGAAGAGGACTGAGCCTCTATGGGGGAGGGCTCTAACCACTACACCACAAGCACCCCCTGTTAAAGGTCTTTAAATGTTAAATTTGAACTAAATAGGGAACAGGTCCCACAGCTGCATACTGTGAAGGCTTACCTGTCTTGGCTCCAAAGCATCATCCAAACCAAGGCCACGTATGTGAGAGTGTGCTCCTGAACACAAAAGAGAAAATAACACGCCGACAGTGAGCTCACCATGCAGCAATCCTCAACCTGCATCCAAAAGTAGCTAAACAGTACATGAGTTAATGTGGATTACGGTTGAGCCAGAATGCGTCTGACAGTATCCTTGCTATTCAAAAATAGCAACGGTGTTAATTTCCGCCATGAAAAGATCTGCTGTGTAATATGTGCATAATGAAAGCCTTGGGCATGTGTGTCCGTGTACAGCAGCAGAACCAAAGCCTGTGTTTGAAGATGCTATAAAAGTCATTACATAACTCCTGAACATGATGGAGGCCTAACTTGTCAATAAAAGATCCTTTCAAAAGGACAAAGCTATTTAGATGAAGACCTCACACTCTTTGCATCACCTGAGAGTCTCTTTTCAGAAGGCGTCTTAAGAAAGAAACGATGGCCAACGCAAACCAGTTGGTCCCCAAACGAATGACACTACTGCTTCATTGTGTATAGCATCTTAAATAGAAGAATGCAGCATCAATTTAAAAGGACATAACATGCATAGTGATGTGTTCAGGCGCTGTTCAGTAAAAATGTGTATTTGGTGAAGGTAACTTTATCGTGATGAGCTCAATGTCATCTTGTTAAATGTAGTGTTAGGCCAGAAACTAAAACTAATAGGCTACTGTTAAAGTAATGTAAATGTAAATAAAAGCTCAAAATATTTTTTTCCACAATGATGCCTCTTGTGCATCGTCGTATTATCTTCTGGGAGAAGCCTGTGTCATTTCCAACCAAGAAAAAGCTTGAATAAAAGTAACTTTAAGTCAAAATTTGCTAGGGGCATGAATAATTTCAGGCTTGACTGTAGGTATTACATGACGGTAATAGCTTGTACTTGGGGAGCATTTAGGGAAGATTTAAACAGATCAAACATTGGATAACCAGCCCTAATGTGGATGCTTACCGATTCTCTCTATCCGTGTGATGTCACGAACCTCCGGGACCTTTGTAGTCGCCATCTGTATTCAGGAAAACAAGACGGCAAAAAAACATATAAACATGAGCACTTTTCAAAATGATTCTACTCTGCTTATTGTTGGAAAGTGACCTTTCTCTGAAGTAAATGAGGTGATAATAGGACAGCAAAATGATTGTAACAAAGAGTGTGTTGCAAAACTATCTATGGTAAATTAAAAGGAATAAAGAAATGGGGTTGGTTATTAAACTTACTGTATTTACCTTCTTATATACAGACAGATATAAACATGGTGTACAGTATTGTCATAAGTTCGATAAGACACATGTTTGTAAAACTGTGTTTTTTAAATGGCATTCCTGACTCTATATAGTTGTGAATAGACCTTGTCATTGGAATATTTAATTAAATAACTAAATGAAATGAAAGTTACTGTAATTAAAGTAAATGTGTTCTCTTAAATCTAAAAAACTATTAAAGAAACTGAAACTGACTAGAATAGATCAATATTAAAACCAGTGAACAAGGCCTCTGATTAATAGTAGACAGAGATACTGTGGTTAGTACGCTAACCGTTAGCTGATTCCCTGTCCTTGTTAAGTGATTCGTGGCTGTGTCACACACAATATATTACATAACATAATAACAGAGTATCTGTCATTTTGTTTTACCTTCCCTTGCGATCTCATCCCCCAAGATAGTTTCTAATTCAAACGACTCTTTTTTCGATCAAATGGTGCTCCCTTGACATCTTCCCAACATTTACAGGACAGCTAACGAGTGTGTGAGTTTAGTTGGCTACTTGCTCCCCACACCCTCTATACCAACACGTCCCTGTCACGCTATTTTCTTAAATATGAAAATAGTTTGGTTTCCAGTAAAGTCTCTAACAGCATATTAGTTTATCACGCTAGAGCACATTATTGATTCTATGGAGTCTGGCAGGTGGTTGTCATAGTTACAGTTGTAACCATGGTTGTAACGCATGGCACAACAAGGAATCGGAATAGTTTGTCAACTTGTAGTGGCTTTTAATCCGTCATGTTTGTATTTGTTAACAATACAAAACCTATCTCAGAAGTCAGAACCACAAATGTAATGGTACACGAGCAGTCACAAATCTTTCTTGTTATCCTTTCCAAAGCACTATACAGTAACATGATGCTAGCGCTAGCTAGTGTTGTGTTAGCAAACTAGCTAGCTCCATTCATTGCTATTCTATCTTCAATAATAACTGTTCCATGCCGCCGAATAGCGTGGATTTAAATTTGATTAAACATGTTTCTGTATCGGGGGCGTCAAAGCCCAAGGTTTGAAGTGTGTATAACAATTAAAGTATGAATCTGAACTCACCTGCGCAGACACACTTGTGAAAACCAAAACGTGAGAATGCGGCGCTTCTTTCTGATGGTGCGTAGGGCAAATGTGTCCGAAGAGGAACAAGAACTCTTTTTTCTATGTAGCCTACGTAAGCTCTCAAGGATGACTACACTCAGTGGATGGGATAAAAACTTCGTAATGTGTTTATTAACCCTTAGGGCCCGTTAGCTTTTCATTTTTAATTGTTTTGATAATTTTGGTTGTGTTCATGCATATGTCATGAAATCTGGCAATAAATGTATTTTACATGATAATGTTATTTCCTGCTCAGCTCCAGTAAGGCTAAAATACACTGTATACAAACAAGAGTTACATTCAGACTGCTTAAGCGCGTTTTACGCGCATTGACTCCCATTCAAACAGCATTTTTTCAACTCACTGCCATTAAAGCATAATTGATGCATGTTTTTAAATGGGTGTCAATCTAGACTTCTACCTTGGAATTGATCATTTTTACTACTCTCGACCATATTACGTCATTATGACCATATTTGGCAAGTAGAGAAAAAACATGCTATTTCCACTAGATGGCACTGTCACAATTCCGCCTCCCTCTCCATTTAGCTTTAACTCTGAGGAGTGTGTGTGTGTGTGTGTGTGTGTGTGTGTGTGTGTGTGTGTGTGTGTGTGTGTGTGTGTGTGTGTGTGTGTGTGTGTGTGCAGAGCCGGCCCGAGGCATAAGCGAACTAAGTGGCCGCTTAGGGCCCCCGACTGCCTGGGGGGCCCCCTCCAAAAAAAAAATAATAATAATTTTTTTTTTTTTTTTTTTTTTTTTTTTAGTTTGTGTGTTTGATATTAACATCATATTGTGCAAATGTGAGTTATCATACAAAAAAAGGAATAAAATGTTTTGGTCTAGATAATTAATAGCCTAAAAATGTAATCAGTTCATCTGGGAGGAAATCCGAAATTATCTGATCATGTCACGTTCACATCCATGCACAGTGTGTATTGAGTTTATTTAAAAACAATTGGAAATGGGGCTGCCCTCAGTTGCCCATGCACTGTGTATAGTCTATAGCCTATTTCAGCCTTGTCCGTGGAAAAAAAGATACAGTAGCTGGACAACAGAGTTCTTCTGCTTAGTTCCTCACACTGCATTTAAATGCATTCATTATATTACAGAGAAATATGTCCCGTAAAAGAAAAAGAGCTCCAAGCCCAACCCAGAGGACCCTCCATAATATTTTTATTTTATATTAATATATATATATTTTTTTTTAAAGATATTTTTTGGGCATTTTTATGCTTTATTGATAGTGCAGAGAGACAGAGGTGAAATGGGGCAGAGAGGGGAGTGACATGCAGAGAACGACCGCGGGTGGGAATCGAACCCGGGTCTGCTGCTGGGCCCGGCCCGGGAGGGGGACGCCTTACTATATTAATATTTTTATGGAAAATCCATGTGTCCTTCTTCAATAGCTTCTAATTCATCTGACCCAGTGTCTCCAAATTATTTGTTCACACAATTTCTCAGATTTAGCCTCTTAATTTTCCTCTCAAAGTGCACCAGATTAATGCATTTCACTTTAAAAAGGTTAAAAAAATCTCCCTGGGGGGCATACCCCCGGACCCCCCTAGGAGGGTCTGAATCTCGCCTGTCAAATATTTTCGCACAGCCGCAGAGTGGAGGCACTTGCGGAAAACACTGGCTGTGTGAATGATATTTAACAAAGATCTATAGTTTCAGCAGCACTAACATTGGAGAGGGGCCCCCAATCATATTTCGCTTAGGGCCCCCTGAAGGCTTGGGCCGGCTCTGTGTGTGTGTGTGTGTGTGTGTGTGTCTGTCTGTCCATGACGTTATGAGCAAAGGGCTAGTGGTTTTCAAGTCGCAGTGTTTTCATTCACTCTGTTCCATGTGTAGTTTTTCATGCAGAGGTTCAAAATCCCTCTAAAGATGACTTTGTATAAAGGCACAGCACACACACCTACCTGAGGTCCATACACACAAGCATGTGCAGTGCACTGCTTCAAATAAATGAAAACATGGGTCATCTTCAATCACATCAAAGGTGCAGCCGTCAGCCGTCTTCATGCACTTCTTGTGTAAAGGCTCCCTCCATATTGCCAGGTAAGAAATAACTAGTTCCACAGGTTGCTTTGGATAAACTCTGGCTTCAATGGCAGCTGTGTAAACACCTCAACGATTTGTTACGTGTCTCTGACGGCTGCACCTTTGATGATTGGTGTTGGATGCTCAACTCAAAGCAGCCCCATGCCCAAGCACAAGCCTGTCCCCACACACATCCCCCAGAAGAGAAGACAGTGTGTGTTGTACACCAGCAAAAAACAACATATTCTCCACCTGAAGCAAGAGGCAATCCAATCTGCAAGGAGCACTACCAGCTTTTCTGCAGCCCTGCCTCACCTGAACTGACTATTTGACACTGCACAAAAAATAATAATGCCTAAAAATCAATGTTGCTGCCAATCATTGACATATCCCAGGCCTAATAATAATAATAAAAAATAAAATGTGCATGTAGTTTTTTGAAAATATTACATTTTTTCTATTTATTTTTCATTTGAAATACGATGGTATCATGGCCAAAACCTGGCATTTAAAGGGTTGACATTTTTAAAAAATCATGAAATGTTTTTATCAATAGTTAGGTCAGATAAAGGGGAAGGAAACTGGGTAAAAAAAAGTAGAAAAAAAATAATGTATAATATTTTTTATAGCTAACTTTATAAAAAGTGCATTTTACACGTTTTAGCGGTAAGAGTGTGAGTATTTGACACTGCAAAAAAATTATAATGCTTAAAAATCAGTGTTACTGCTAATGATTGACATATCCCAGGCCTATTAATTCAACAAAAAAAAAATAGCATGTAATTTGAAAATATTTCATTTTTTCTGTTTTTTTTCATTTAAAATTCGATGGTATGACCAAAACCTGGCTTTTAAAGGGTTAAAATCTTAAAATATTCATTAATATTTCATATAAATAGTTGGATCAGATGTAGGGGAAAAAAATTGGCAAAAAAAAGTAGAAGAAAATAATGTATAATATTTTTTACAGCTATGAAAAGCGCATTTCACGTGCTTAGCGGTGCAAGTGTGAGTATTTGACACTGCACAAAAAATTATAATGCTTAATAAATTGTGTTATTGCTAATGATTGACATATCCCAGGCCTAATAATAAAAAAATAAAATAAAAAAATTGCATGTCATTTTTTGAAAATATTTCATTTTATCAGCTTTTTTCATCTGAAATATGATGGTATCATGACCAAGACCTGGCATTTAAAGGCTTAACATCTTTAAAAATTCACGAATATTTCATATCAATAGTTGGGTCAGATGTAGGGGAAAAAAACTGAAAAAAAAAGTAGAAGAAAATATAATACTATTTTTTATAGCTACCTTAATGAAAAGCGCATTTTACGCGCTTAGCGGTACGAGTGTGCATCATTTTATAACGGGCCCCAAGGGTTAAATTGCAGGTTAAATAATTAGACAGTGGTCGGCGCTTGACATTTGGATAAAAGACCGTGATTTCAGGGTTTTTCCTGGCTCAGAATGGGCCTTTGGGGGGACAATACGCGGACCAACTTTTTTTGGGTTCGCGACTATGTGCAACAGTAAAGGCAAAACGTTATTGTATTTTAAGAGGGGTGTGGGGTTGGGAGAGGGCAGTTTCTGTCCAGCTACAGAGCATTTAGATTAGCCTGTCAATCGCTGTGTTACCATGGAGCTTACTGACTGATAACATCACAATAAAGAACCTGTAGATAGGAAATCAAAATACTAGTAATGACTGTTTCTAATTGATCTAAATCATGGAAATTGCAAGAAGGTAGGGCTGCTCCACAATGAAAAAAAATCATGATTATTTTGATTGACATTGTGTAATCACCATTATCAAAGACAGTTAATCATGCATTTATTTAACTTTGAACAAAATTGTTTCTATTTACACCATGACTTTAAACTTAGGCCTAATTGAACTGAAAACAAGGAAAATAGAAATAGGCTAAATAAATGAAACGTAGCCTATTTTAATAATTTAATAAAACAAATATGTCAAATTAAAAATAACCCGTTGCAAATGGTGTTGATAGGGCACATATTTTGCTAACAGGAATGTGAGGGCATAATTTATTTATGTCTCAAGGAGCTGGCTGGATATTGTACAGTGTTGACTGTTGTGGTCAGGGCCGCCCATAAGGGGTAGAAAGTGGAAAAGCTTTCTAGGGCCCAGCCCTTGGGGGGCCCATGGTCTTCAGAGGGCAATAACCTAACTGAGCCTAACATTATTTTTAACAGAAATATTCACTATAACCATTTAAAACTTGCACAACCATAACGACAAAACAAACATTTTAAATATTGTAACTTGGGTAAAATGCCAATATCTGCTCCTCCGCTACACTCCTCTTTATGTCCGTCCTGTGTGCACGGCACGCTGAAAAAAAGTCGCTAACATCATTTGTAAAAAGCCTGGCTCAAAGCCATTAGCTGTTTATGTTTACGATTGTGACGTTTCGGGGAACGGGCTAAGCGGGGCACTGGCCCTGAGAGACAAATATTAACGTGGTTAGTATAAACATAAACAAACATTGGCCAAGTGTTCGCTAGAGATTACATATGCCTTTTAAACATCATAACATGATGTACTCCCCCACCCTTACCCAGGGCAGGTGGACTGGGTACCACAAAACTGAGCTGAGGGGGAATGGAGGCTGGCCAGGGAACTTGTATAACTTATAATTTGACCCCTTATACAGTATATGCCTTGTTGGCTTCACACCTAGTTGTAGGGGTGCAGTGGACAGGGCAATGCTAATAAGCATTGCTCTCGCTTTAGATCCAGTACCTTCAAAATGCATTATTACCTGTTTAATAAAGGCCTTATTACCTTAATAAGCATTGATCTCGCTTCAGATCCAGTACCTTCAAAATGCATTATTACCCGTTTAATAAAGGCCTTATTACCTTAATAAGCATTGTTCATAGAGCATAGTTAACTGCTAATAATTGATTAATAAAGATGTGTTTACCTTCATAAAGCAACAAACAATGCTTAGTAAAGGTTTAACAATAACATAATCGGTAAGTTAGAAAGACTCAATAAATAGGTTTGTAATGCTTTTATTAACAGCTATCAGAAACTCATATTTTTATTAATGCTATTAAGCAATCAATATATAGTTAAGAAGTTTCTTATAAGTGCTTATACAAGTCTTATAATCACACTGTCAACATGTTTATTATGTTATTATTAACACTTATATATAGTCTTATTAACACAAATTAATGTTAATAAGCATCTAATAAGGTCCTTATTACCTATTAACTAAGGCTTACTACAAGAACCTTAGTATAAAGCGCTACCATTGTAAAAGGTATTTGGACCCCTCAGGTAAAACAGAAAAAAGGTCTACCTTTTCTTGTTCTTCTTCATTCTTATAAAGTTGACAAGGTAATTGCTCTGTGGTTTTCCTGAGTCTACAAACAGGTTTAAATTTCTTAACGTACATTTTTGTGTTAAAGCAGCTCTGAGTAACATTTAAATATATTTTAAACAGCCTCATGTTTCCTCTGATAATCATAAATTACCTTTAACAGCAAACGAGACCATCAGTGCAAAGAAAGACGTTTTTATATAGTTTTTATTACTGCATTTGGTCTGGTCGCACACCCAGTCCGATTTTCGGTTCACGCGTGCATGCTCTATGGTCACATATCCGTATTGGTCGCAGATTTCAGTGTGGCGCAGCAACGTGATTTGAGAAGCCTATCCCTCCAGGTGAGGGAAGGGGAGCGGGAGCTTTGTTTGAGACAGTTGTTGTTAACAGAATTTAATTTGCCTTATGACTGTATAATATTTTAATGCTCAAACAGCTTTCTGCCTGTTGAACTTTGTCCCAGTAAACTTAAAGAACTCCAAAGAGTTTTGCTAAACTTGCATTTAGGACATCTGCTGATGACTTGTTTTTTAGCCTTGAAGAAGTAAAACTGCCTCGTAAGGAATTTTGGCACACAGATACTGGGAAGCAAGATGCGAACCAAGGTCGAGGACTTCTTGCACTTGAATCATTTTATTATCAGTGTAATTAAAACTCATCCCCCATATTTTCCAGAAACTCAAGGACCCTGGACACACAAACCTAGTTTGGTTCACATACACCTTTTTCATGCATAAAACCTTGTACATCTGTTCATTTTGTTGTCTCAATCATGTAAGCTACACTTGTGATGCATGTTGATTCCCTTGCATTTGCTGTTGCAAGTAAAAACTTCGCCTGCTTTGAAGCCTGCCCTGACTCAGATTCTCTTTATTGAAACACTTGGGTTGTTTAATAAAAGAATTCCTTTAACAGTTGTTTGTCGTCATCATGACTGATAACGGAGCTGAACCATCAAAGAAAAAAAAAGAAAATGCAATGAAGAAAAGCTAAAAGGGAGAGTGATAGGCGGGCGGGAGGGCGTTGCCAAGCAACGTATACACAATTTCACAGGAGCGAATTAGACTGCAGTGTTTACTCCTAAATGAATGAGCGGTAGCCTACTAAAACAAAGTTTTGCCTCACCAGCATCATCAGATGACCATTATTCATCTGAAATAATCATTATTTACAACAACATAAACACATTACCTCATCGTGATCCATACTAACTGCCGTCTCTTGTTCATTCGCTTTGTGTGAGGACACGACAATCTTTCAGCTCCGTGAGAGGTGACACTGCATCAACTCATTGCAATCAGGTGTGTGTAGCACTGACTGGTTGATGCTGTGTCACTAACCACTCTAACGGAGCCGAAAAGAGTCCGGTTCCCTCACACTTTCAACACACGGACATGCACTATATTGCTTCCTGATCATTTGAATCTCGCACGCCCGGCACGAGCTAGAAAACAGCTTCACGACAGCTGGCGTCGTAAAAATACTACCGCTTTTGTCCAAAGGGGCCGCCAACGTGCCATGTTACTCGTAGTGGCTTTAAGGAATTTCCCTTTGGGGACAATAAGGTCAAAAGTCTTTGACCTATGTCTTCAGGTTGACACCAGCAGCCAGGTAAAAATGTTTCCGTGAGTTTCATGTCACATACTGAACATACTGCATAGACCAGACCCAGGTGTCACTCCATAAGGATGTCTGACCAGTTCTTTACTGCACCTCAGGGGCGGCTCACAGCATAGGCTCTAGCTGTATCCCGTTACAGAGAACGCCTCCTTGGTAGGACGCGGTCTTGCAGTCTATGAAGGCTATAGCCTATGAAGGCCGATTCGAAGGCCGAACCAGGGCCGAACGAGCATTGTTAAACGGCACGGTCTCCGCAGGTCACCGTTTACGAGCATTTCCGATTTGCGTAACAAGCCGTTACGTTGCGTGAGGACTCGCCGCTCCTGTGCTGCCTAGCAACCCTGATAGCTGCCAACGGAAACAGCCTTGTCAACAGAGGAAAAAAGAAAAAGAAGTTGCCTACCAGACAAAAAGAAAAAAAAGTACAAGAAAAAAGAAAGGAAGATAAAAGTTAAGAAGATGGAGCAACACGTTGCTGTTTTGTTATTTTTTATTTTATTGTATGCCATCTCTGAAAAAAACGCAATGAATCATGGGATATGTTGGGCTGCGAAGGATACATCTGATGCAGCCTTCAAAACCGTGAAACGAAGGCTGCATTTCACGGCTGCATATGAGGAGCCTTGCAAGGAGCCTTGCAAATGGAACAACCTTTGCGCGCCGCTATGACGCAATCGGTCTTCAAATGCAGCCTTCGTAGACCGCAACCCCTGAATCGAGATACAGCCAATGTCTGTGATAGTGTCCTTTGTTGTTGCCTGCTCCTGAGATAAACCCAGTGAATACTCAAGAAAACCAATGTTATTTTGTAAAAATCTGTTGAATATTAAGCAATTGCGTGAGTTTTAGGGTATTACAATAAATGTGTAAGTAAGTCAGAAATGTGCTACTATGTGCTAAAAACATACAGTATAATAATCACAAAAGAGTCCTTTTTCTCCTTTTCTTATTTAGGGATGAGCGCACAAGCACACATTGATACAAGTAAAGTATGAGTAAGGGGGGCCCATTGACTGGAGGTTTTCAGGGGCCCAGCCATTTGTGTCAGCGGGCCTGGTTGTGGTGGCAGGAGTCAAGGAGCTTTAAACTCCTGTGTTTTTTTGTTCCTTTATTCAGGGTTTTTCCATATATAGTATATAATATGGATGTAGTATCCGTGCTGACCTCAGTTATTCACACGTCATCCAATAATCCTGGTTTATGCGCGTCGCCATCTTGTGAGATTTTTACTCCGCCTCACGTCGGAGGGAGGGAGATACGCCCATCGAGCTGACATATACCTCCGAGGCAAAGTGAGGGACAACGGGCGGAGAGCTGTCACTCAAGAGATCGCGCCAATACATTTTAACCTCCAAAAGAATAAAAACTGGCGTGGTCCAAAAAAATTCACCCCCCTCAGTGTTGTCATGGAGATATCAGGTCAGAAGTTATTTACAAGACAGGAAACAATATGTGAAATTAGGGAATATCACATCTACATGCTTAGACATTGTTTGTGGGGTCCCTCAGGGGTCAATCTTGGGGCCGAAATTATTTCTGCTTTACATAAATGATATATGTAAAGTTTTGAATGTCTTAAGGTTAATCTTATTTGCTGACGACACGAATATCTTCTATTCGGGGAAAGATCTGAATAATCTGGTTGAGATCGTAAACATTGAATTGACTAAATTACATGGGTGGTTAAACTGAAATAAGTTATCACTAAATCTAGAAAAAACTAAATTTGTGATGTTTGGTAGGAGAGCATCAGATGTTTCAGTGAAAATCCAGGTAAATGGGATAGATATTGAAAGGGTCAAGCAACACAAAGTCCTAGGGGTAATAATTGATGACAATTTAAGCTGGAAACCACAAGTTAGCCATCTCAGGGGCAAACTAGCTAGGAGTATTTCTATACTTTGGAAAGCACTACATTTTTTCAATCAAAAGGCTTTACTTACATTATACTGGAGCTTGGTTTCCCCACATCTGCATTACTGTGCTGAGGTGTGGGGAAACACTTACAAAGCGAACTTACATCCCTTGGAGATTCTTCAAAAAAAAGTAGTAAGAATTATATACCAAGCCAATTACAGGGCACACACTAATAACTTCTTTATTGAAGGTAAAATTCTCAAATTATGTGATGTGGTAAATTACCACACCGTACAAATTATTTACAAAGCTTCAAAAAAAAAACCTTCCTATCAGTTTATAAGTAATGTTTGAAGAAAGAGGAGTTTCACATGATTTAAGAAAAAAAGAAAATTCACTGAGAAAATTATACGGACCACACTTAAATCGTTTTCGATCTCTGTAAAGGGTATTAAACTATGGAATGATCTGGACGAAGATATCACAGGAAGTGGCAGTTTGTGCATAATTTCAAAAAAATATATGTTTAAAAAATTATTGAAAACTACAGACAGACAGCTTACTAAAAAGCTGAGCACAATGTGAAATCACTACCATCACTATATTACAGCTATTAAAGGAGACATCGCAAAGAAGGCTTCAGAGGAAAGAGAGGTTAACGATGAGTAATCAAAATTCATTGGGAAAATGGAAAGCATGTCTGGTGTATACTGTCAATGAATAAGGAGACCTAATATTGTCTGTGTATTGGACTGCAGCTTCTTAAAAAACAACAACAACAACAACAAAATTGTGTTTTATCTGTATCAGCTTTTATCTGTATCATCTGTATCAAGCTGTGTATCTGTATCTGAATCTGATGACAATGGGGGCGGGACCTGATAAGCCTTTGGCTTCTCCTACTACCCTTCAGACCATAAGTTATGGTCTGAAGGGTATGGCATAACACAAAGAAATATGTATGAATATGTCAAAGAGAAAATTGTGTACTGTGTGTAATTGTCCGAAAGATAAATAAATAAATAAGACCGAAACATACAGGCTAGAATGGTTTTGTGGACCAGGCTGTAAACAGGTTTAATAAGACTTTGAAAACAAGTGAGTCAAAGAAAAATTGCTCAGTCTTGGTTCCACCCCCAGTGGCCACCGGAAAGTACTACAATTTTGGTCACTTCCTTATTGGATGCTGGTAAAAATCGCTGAGGTTGGGGCTTGGGTTTTTCCTGCATAGAGAAATTTTCAGCGCCCCCAAAGAGGATTTAACCAGCGCCAAAGGAAAATCAACAGTGCCAAAATGATAAAATTTGAGAATAAATATAGCCACCTCTCTAAATTCAGCCCAATTTAAGTCATCCTTTTGAGGGACTAGGCAATAACTTGAATTTCAATTACGGCTTCCCTCAATCATGAAAACTAAATAATCGTAATAGCCGTGAGCACCGCTCGGCCCCGCCCTCACCTGATAGTTAACTTTCGGCTGGTCCAGAGTAGGAGGCGCATTGCCGGGTATTTTGAAAAACTTCGGAGGATGGCAGTAAGTCAGCCTTTGGTCGAGAAGAAAGGTAAAACTAATTGTGTTTTCTGAAAATAGCCTACTTCAGACTCACAACAGAATAAAATAATGTGCAAGATATGTCACACGCAGACACTCGAGTCACGACATACGCGACCGCGAAAGAAAGAAAAAAAAGGCATATGCGACCAAGTCTGCACCTCAAAACATACAGACCAATTTCTTAATTTCTTAAAGTCGAATCAAAGTGGTCTATGACCAAGCAATAAAGGAACAAAAAAACACAGGAGTTTAAAGCTCCTTGACTCCTGCCACCACAACCAGGCCCGCCGACACAAATGGCTGGGCCCCTGAAAACCTCCAGTCAATGGGCCCCCCTTACTCATACTTTACTAATGTGTGTGTGCGCTCATCCCTAAATAAACTATCTTATCAACCAGGGACGTGCAGCGAGAGTTTCGGGAACAGGAGCTCAAGTGAGAAAAAGGACTCTTTTGTGTTTATTATACTGTATGTATTTAAGAATAGTAGCACATTTCTGACTTACTTACACATTTATTGTAATACACTAAAACTCAAGCAATTGCTTAATATTCAACAGATTTTTACAAAATAACATTGGTTTTCTTGAGTATTCACTAGGTTTATCACAGGAGCAGGCAACAACAAAGGACACTATCACAGACATTGCCTATGCTGCGGGCCGCCCCTGAGGTGCAGTAAAGAACTGGTCAGACATCCTTATGGTGTGACAACTGGGTCTGGTCTATGCAGTATGTTCAGTATGTGACATGAAACTCATGGAACATTTTTCAAATTGTACCTGGCTGCTGGTGTCAACCTGAAGACATAGGTCAAAGACTTTGGACTTTATTGTCCCCAAAGGGAAATTCCTTAACACAAAAATGTATGTTAAGAAATTTAAATCTGTTTGTAGACTCAGGAAAACCACAGAGTAATTACCTTGTTAACTTTATAAGAATGAAGAAGAACAAGAAAAGGTAGACCTGTTTTACGTTTTACCTGAGGGGTCCAAAAAAACACCCAGACACAAGTAGCAGGACGACTCAGGTAAAATAATCCAGACTGTAATATTATATATTGTTGTACAAAACTGTACAACAATATATCAAAACCAAATTTTGTAACCATATGGCACACAAAAAAGTAAAGGAAAGTAATGCATAATTGTATTAAAGAACTACATTTATCTGATATCAAGTTAATACTTTTACTGTAACTCAAACTTAAAAAAGCTCTTCAAGACTAGATTATTTTTTGAGAGTTCAAATTAAATGGATGCTGGGCTGAAAGATTCTACAATTCCTGGGAGAACAAATTTATATTTATTTTGTGATTAACACATTACTACAACTAGGTGTGAAGCCAACCAGGCATATACTGTATAAGGGGTCAAATTATAGGTTATACAAGTTCCCTGGCCAGCCTCCATTCCCCCTCAGCTCAGTTTTGTCTCAGTTGTTTTAGTCCACCGGCCCTGGGTAAGGGTGGGGGAGTACATCATGTTATGATGTTTAAAAGGCATATGTAATCTCTAGCGAACACTTGGCCAATGTTTGTTTATGTTTATACAAACCACGTTAATATTTGTCTCTCAGAGCCAGTGCCCCGCCTAGCCCATTCCCTGAAACGTCACAATCGTAAATATAAACAGCTAATGGCTCTGAGCCAGGCTTTTTAAAATTGGTATTAGCGACTTTTTTTCAGCGTGCCGTGCACACAGGACGGACATAAAGAGGAGTGTAGCGGAGGAGCAGATATTGGCATTTTACCCAAGTTACAATATTTAAAATGTTTGTTTTGTCGTTAAGGTTGTGCAAGTTTTAAATGGTTATAGTGAATATTTCTGTTAAAAATAAAGTTAGGCTCAGTTAGGTTCTTGGCCTCTGAAGACCATGGGCCCCCCAAGGGCTGGGCCAGGAAAAACCCTGTTTATTGGTTGGTCATAGACCACTATGATTTGACTTTAAGTGAATAAACAAATTGGTCGGGATGTTTTGAGGTGCAGACATGGTCGCATATGCCTTTTTTTTCTTTCTCTCGCGTTTGCGTATGTCATGGGACTTGAGTGTCCGCGTGTGACATATCTTGCACATTATTTTAGTCTGTTGTGAGTCTGAAGTATTTTCAGAAAACACAATTAGTTTTACCTTTCTTCTCGACCAAAGGCTGACTTACTGCCGTCCTCCGAAGTTTTTCAAAGTTTTTCCTCCCACTCTCTGAACCAGCTGAAAGTTAACTATCAGGTGAGAGGGGGCGCCCTTAGCTCAGTTGGTAGGGCGTCCCCCCCTTGGGCCTCGGCCAGCAGCGGACCCGGGTTCGATTCCAGCCCGCGGCCGTTCTCTGCATGTCACTCCCCTCTCTGCCCCATTTCACCTCTGTCTCTACACTATCAACAAAAGCATAAAAATGCCAAAAATAAATCTTAAAAATAAAAACTATCAGGTGAGGGCGGGCCGAGCGGAGGCTGCATTTGTTCAGGGAGGTAGCCTAGCGAAATGTTGTTTGAAGTAACACATTAAGACTATTTTCCGGGTTTGACAGGTCTAAGCCATAGGTATAAACTGTAGCCTACTGTCTTACTAACTTGTAGGTAGGCCTATGCTACCATATTTCTTGCACTGTTTATAACTTGTTATATCTCCAACAGTGAATCCTCAAACCACATACGCTTTCCCAGTGAAATGAGTCCGGTTACACCATTGCTGAGTAGCCTACTGCATTAATTTCTCCACTAGAGGTAGCATGGAACACAAGGGATATTTTGAGGGTAAAGAGTTTCTGCGCTGCAAAACTCAAAGTTACAGCAAAGTAGCCTAATAGGCTAATGCCCAGCACCTAAACTTGGACAATATACCATATTTTTTAACTTTGCCAACAGTTACCTATGTTATGCTGCATGTCACCAAAACTAGGCTATTTGTGCAATAATCAAATCGTACACAAAACGATATGATGATGCACTAACCTTTCAGTTTGATTTGAGGAGATGTAGGCTACTTGGAGATAAAGGTCACATGGCGTTTCTCTTCCTACCATCCAAGAATGCACAGCCCTTCATCTTTATCGTGCAGCCAATCTTTCAGTCATGCTCCCTTCTTTCACAAAAAATAAGTGAACAAATATAACATATGGACTCAGAACAATGTCAAAGCTCACCCGCTGACCATAACCTTTAGGTTTGTGTGGAGGAGTTTTTCATATCCTCTCTACTGTATCTTCAAAGTTTCCCCTCAAGGCTGCAGTTTTAGGATTCCACAATCTATAACTCACCTTTTTTGTCCGTGTCATCAGCTGTGATCTCTGGCTAGTGTTTTGTGTGTGATCGGTTCTTTTCTAACTGAGCAGTTTGATGATCAAAATGCATCAGTTAAGTATCAATATTAAGTAGTTAATAATCAGATATGGAGAAAAAATGTCCCTGACAACATGGACGTATACCTGAAGACCAGAATGAGAAACATGCTTAGTCATTATTGTATCTAGACCTCTACAATACAGCCAGACAAAACATAATGAATGTACAGTCTCAATAATCCAGGACTACAATAACTTCTGTAAAGCTCATTACGTTTAACATGGCTCATAGTGTGCGAATCCAATAATGAATAACTGAAAGCTAAACCGCTTCACTTTCAGACTGAACTATACAAACATTTAAACTACTGCCAGATGAGGCTCAGTCATCTGTGACCTCTGGAGCCTCCCAGTCACACCTCACCAACGCTCTGCTACAATTTCTCTCGACCCTCTCTGACCTCCTTAAAACCAACGCTGCTGTTCCCACACATATCCATTCACGTCACACACACATAAGGAATAAATTAATTTTGCACAATGATTTGTTTTCCATGCAGGGACATAATAGCGCCGACCGGCATTGGTCGGGTTCAGTTATTATTATTGTTTTAACTTTCTGGACCATTCGTTTTTTTCCAGAGAAAGCGGAGGTATTTCTGTTGTACTCCAGTGATCTCACAGCAGACCATAACAATGTTATTCAGACAGTTTTTTATATTTCACAAAGAACCCATTAAACCAGCACATGAAGGAAGAATTTAAAATACTCTCCATAAAAGCTTGATACGAGTTACTTAACATGTTCTGATATGTTCTTATAGACACCAAAAGAGTTTAGCTTCCTTAGGAAATGAACTCTCTGCTGTCAACGCTTGACAATACTATCTCTGTATTCTCATTGAATTTCAACTGCTAGTCACTGTTCCTAGATATTTGTAACCTTGTTCATCATACGATGCTGGCTTTTGGTTTGACTATGCCCTTTTCTTAAATCTATGATAACCCCTTAGTCTTCGCCACATTTATGTTTAGGAAATTGTCATCGCACAATTTGACAAATGCAGATAAGGCACTGCCACCATCAGACTGGCAAACCCTTACAGAGAGATGGCAGGGTGGGGTCGTCTGAGAACTTGAGGAGATAGGCTAGCTGCCTTCCTGAGAGGACCTGCACCCATCTGTACATGCTAAAGAGCAAGGGGCAGAGGACACAGCCCTTAGGAGAGCTGGCAGAAGCCTGGTGATGATAGTTAACCTGAGAAAGTAAAGTCAGGGATAGTAGCTGAAGAAAAAAAAGAGGCAACAACGATATCGCAATGTATCCGTGTTATAAAATGTTTATTGATAAAAAATAAGTGTATCATAATATATATATAAATGATCGCATGGCATATTTCAATCAAGTACAGCCTTCATTATGTGTAAGAATAATTTAAAAAATGCTCATTGTTTTTTCATACACATCATTCACATTATACACATGTTGATTTGCAGAATATCCACAGTGTATCAAAAAACAGTTCCCCTGAAACACAACACATAGGCATACCCATATATACGTAAGTCTTAGAAAAACAAAATCACCAATCTTGTAAAAGAATCATGACATATCATAATATCCCAACCCAGACTGAATTACAGTTGGACATTGATCATATAGCTTTGTGTTATCAAGATCACATCTGGAGGAGAGTGACGGCTGAGTCATACCAAACCCATAAGCCTGGATAGACAGGCTCGGTAAAGGAGGCCTTGAAGCGGTGGATGAGAGACATGGTGTCCCCTATGGTGTAGAAAGAGAGGGTACCCCCGGCGTGGTCCAGGAACACCCCTATGCGTGAGGAGTAGGGTGCGCTGATTTCGAGCTGGTCCTTGCTGTGGCGGGCCGAGTAGCTGGCGTCGGTGCAGAAGAGGCTCCAGGACTTGCGGTTGTAGCCGATGCGGGAGCCGTCTCCGTAGCCTGTCCTCTTGATGCCCTTGTAGGTGACCCCGATGGCAGCCCCCTCCCCGCTCCAGTCAAACTCCCAGTAGTAAGCTCCTCCAGAGAGGGGCTCCATACACAGGACCTGGGGCAGGGAGTCGAAGCGGGCAGGGTGGTCGCCGTAGGACTGGGGGTCTCTCTTGAGGGTGGCTTTCCTGTTCCCTCGAGACAAGTAGAGCTGTCTGTAGGCCGTGTCCGGGTCAAGGGTGAGCTGAATGGCATCTGGGAAGATAAATTGGACGTTTACTATACAAGGCGGATGCATTTAAGTTTAAGTTGATTGTGGTTAAATGTAAATGAGGAAAGCCAAGACGGTCAAAAGCCTTAAAGCACCCGTCACCATTGCACTGCCAATTTTAACTATCTTCTGCGTTAACATGATTTGAAGGCAAAGCACGAAAACCCCTCTGGCTGGACCCAGAAATCAGAATATAATAATCCTATATACTGTAGATGTCACCTGCTCGCGCTGTGCAGGTCACAGTTGGTGGGACACCCGGTGGCCACGACTAGGTCTGCCCGGCCTATGATCTGGAAATACCAGAGGTGTCAACACTGTTTGAGAGTTTGCTACAGACAGTTAGTCAGGCATCTAGTGCATTTTTTTTTAAGATATTTTTGGGCATTTTTCATGCTTTATTGATAGTTTTGAAGAGACAGAGGTGAAATTGGGCAGAGAGGGAAGTGACATGCAGAGAACGACCGCGGGTGGGAATTGAACCCGGGTCTGCTGCTGGGCCCGGCCCGGAGGGGGGGGGGGGGGGGACGGGACGCCCTACCAACTGAGCTAAGGGCGCACCCATATAGTGCATCTTTTACTGTAATACTGCTCCAACGACCCTTAAGACTATTCAATTGTTTTTAGTTAAATTCTAGTCAAAACTGGCCCCGGACAATTTGCTTTAAACAGAATATTCTTATAATATCAGAGGACAATGAATTAGGGTTTTGAGTAACAATAATGATATCGTAATGTATATTATTTATTGGGATTTACTTTGGATTATGATTTGACTGGTTTTTGATCAGCCTTTTCATGCAAACACTTTAAGCAAGGGAGGGAGCACTTAAACTACGAACGTAGATACAATCACAAAGCTTTGTAAGAGCCATCTTATATATTCGCAGTCAATCCCGGTCTCTTTCAGCGCGGTAGTACATACGGTAGTAACTGAAATCATATTTTGTGTGGTCAGCCACAGGGTACGACAGAGAAGCTCATCAGAATTTGAATTTGCCAAATGCACTGAAATATAGCAGGCAGAGCAAGTGATCTGTGTCAGAGCAGAGAAACAGAATGGGAGAAGATGAGACTCACATTTCAGGAACTCATCCCTGTACTGAGGCTCCTGGACTGGGAGGGTCTTGTACACGGCAGCTTCATCACCTGGGGAAGACAATAAGTGTTTCACGTCAGACAAAAAGTGACCATGGCATAATGCATTATAATGCTTTTGAATTTAGCACATTTTTTGTTTTACTGATCTAGAATTGCTTTATGTCAGGAGGGTGCAGAGGGTGCAAATACCCGTTTCGGTTTGGTTTGAAATGCTTAGGTGCCCTTTTTTAAATCTCTATTCATACCAGAATATTTAAGGAGGAGGCGCCCTTTTTTCATTTGTCGCCTTTGCCCCAAGAGAGTCTGTGCATGCCCCTGCTTTCTGTTATATCATGTCTTGTATCCAAAGTAACTGTGCAATGCAAAAGTTAGTCCTATGCAGACTGTGTATCTACCCTATAATGGATGTCATGCTCCAGCTGGGACTGGAAAAATCAAACAGGATTCCATGAAGTCATAGTGTAAACCTACTGTATGTTAATGATGCTCAACTTTCAGCTTTGGTTTATAACATTTCTAAACACCAACTCTCTGCTGGCTTTATGCCTCTTATGTCTAGAAGTCATTTGAACTACTGTCATTACCACATCGCAAATCAACAAACGGTAACTCACTTTTCATGATTGACTTTCTCTTTGTCTTGGAGTCTTCCAGTTGGCAGAAGGTCATTTTGTTGACTGCAAAAAAAGCACACAAAAGTGATGGGTTAGTTCACGTGGTAAGAGTATTGATGTTTTGGTAAAATGTTGGTATCACGGGACTGAAGGACTAGCTGGCTCCACCACACTCACCTGATTTGGCCACCTTCACCAGCTCTTCATTGCTGAATTCGTTCAGGTGCTGTTTCATCTCGGACACGGCTTTTGTGACCGGGCCGAAGTTGAAGTATGGGTTGACGGCCACTGTAGGCAGCTCCTCAGCATCTGTCTGGGCTATCAGCATGTGGAAGCTCTAATAAGGGAAAAACAAAGTTATGATAATGTATATGGGCTATTTTGAATTACGTTTTTGTTTCCTTTTTTTAGGTTGCACAGTGCAGTTATTGTGATATAATACATGGTACTTTTTAGGGGCTGCACAATATATAGAAAATATATCCTTATCGAGAATGCTGATATTGCGGTATACGTATCGTAAAGACTGCTTGAACTACAATACTTGATAGCCTATATTCCACACGCCATTCATTCATGCTCTGCATGTCAATATATTTGGCCAATCAGATGAAGACCTACTGCTCTAATGCCTTACTTACTTACTGTCTGGGGTCTATGTTGCCAGTTAACTCATAAAGGCATAAAGACATTGACACTGTATATTTAAGTCTTTACAACAATGTTATCGCATATTGCAAGGTCTCCAGATAAGGTGCGGCCCTAGTGTTTCCTGCATTAGGTGTGGTCCGTCTCAGTGTATGAGTGACGGTCAGTCACCTGGATGAAGTGGATGTGGTCCTCGGTGCGGGACAGGGCTGTGATCTCGTTGTCTCTCCTCTTCAGATCAGCGATCTCGTGGGTGAGTCTCTCCAGGTGTCCATCTGCGCTGTTGAGTGCTGCTCTCTTGTTGGAGGAGATCAGCTTGGACATCTCCTGCTGCATCCTCTCTATGGAACGCAGCATGTCCCCAAACATCTTCTCACACTCCTGCAGCGCCCTCTGAGCTGAGCTCTGTGAAAAAACACATGGAATTTGTCATTAATCAACTTGGGGTCACAAAGTTTTTTTTACAAGCCCACAGAGATCACTCCTACATGGAGGAATGTTGTCTGTGTTGGTTAGCGGATTGAACTTCCCCATTCAATATTAGGTGGTTAGTCTTCGTTCTTGGCACAAACCTTGAGGGAGTCCACTGCTTGTTTTAGCTCATCCATCTGCTTGAGTCGGTCGTGAATCTTCTCCTGGATCTCAGCCTGGGTGGCGCCCAGGCGTTGCTACGAGGAAAAACAAGCAGACGTTGTTGTTGAGGATGAGAGATTTTTTCCACAGATCAACTACACAAATTAACAAAATCTCCTTATCCAGATTTTGAAATCTTGACGTTTGACTTTACAAGAATGTAGAGATCAAAGGTTATCACTGGACGCTCTGCCTTCAGGTAGCAGCCTTACTTTCATACGGGCGTGTCTCACTACATGCTGGAGGCTTTATTTTATGGGCTTGTTATGTCTATTGAAAGCTGACCTTTCATGCATTCCCTGCCACTGTGTAACTAGTGCAATAAAGCCTATAGATATGTTCCAGTGTCGTTACTGATTTACAAATGAGAAAAAGTTCCACACAATCCTTGTCTTGTGTTACCAATTACTATGTAATACTATGCCAGATGCTGGTGACTGACTTTGTCACTTGAAGTCAAAGCGTTTGCCTACCTGCTCGTCCGCTCTCTCCTGCTCAGCAGACACCATGTCGTGACCCTTGTGCTCCTTGACCGTACACAGCACACAGATACACATCTGGTCCGTGCGACAGAACAGCTCCAGACCCTTCTGATGCTGGGGACAGATCTGCCTGTCCAGGTGACCGATCTCATCCACCAGCTTGTGCCTTTTGAAGGTGGCCGACTCAAAGTGGGGCTTGAGATGTCTCTCGCAGTAGGAGGCCAGGCACATCAGGCAGGACTTGACCGCCTTGTGCTTCTTGCCAATGCAGATGTCACAGCCTACGTCCTGGGGTCCTGCCATGTTGTAGTCCGGGGACGGAGGTGGAGGTGGGAAGGCTTCGGAGTTGCGCGGCAGGGTGGATTGCCTGGAGCCTCCGATGCGTCTGGGTGTGGGCCTCTTGGTGTAGGTGACCCTGCACTGGGGGCAGAGGTAGGTGCCTGTGCCGTCAGCGTGGTCCCAGTATGTCTTCAGGCAAACGGAGCAGAAGATGTGTCCGCACGGGATGGACACGGCATCCCGGAGGTATTCCTTACACAGGTAGCAACCTTCCTGATCGTCCGACATGGAGACAACTTACAGGTCCGTTCCTTGTAGTGACAGTGACAGTGAGGGCAGCCAGTGACTTGTGGTAGCACAGAGGCAAAGTGACCTCCCACGTACTACAAGCGGTAGTTATATAGAGTAAACAGAGAGGGAAGATAAACAGGTTAAGCCGAAACCAGTAAAACGAGGGCGGGGCAAGAAAAGAACACAGTCAGTGCCTCCAACAGTTACCAAATGAAAGCAGAATGAATGAAATGTGTTCATCAGACAAAAATGTAGTTATTCAAGGTTTATATTTCTGATTTGACATAGACATCTTTAGAATAAAAATAAATAAAGGGGATTTTATACTTGTATGATCACAAAAGGTGCTCTTTAAAATATGCTTCATAGTATTTGCATTCCAAAAAAAAGATGAGCAAAAGCAAAAAAAAAATGGAAATTCAAAAGTACTTTGTAAAATGTATGAAACTATGTAGGCCTATTGTAAAGAAAGCACAGGCATGTCACACTTCTGCAGATGATTGCACTCTTATTGCTGAGAGTTACAGAGTGCCTGGAGATAAGCCGTTCCCTTTGGTCATGTGATGATACTCAAATCTCAAGATGAAAAGATTACTTTCTGCAAATTAAGGACAATGACCTTATTATAATAACAACTGACTGCCTCTTGTGAAGCATCATCGTGATGGATGGTCAATGGATGAAGTGCCGTGGTGCAAAGTGAATCACTTCTTTTTGGCCCTAGTTAAATTCAGTTGTTTTGGGTTTCTTGAGCTGGTGACATTTAACTAACCTTCACCTCACCCGACCAGTTAATTATCAACTGTGTTTTCTAAGTGCTGATTTTTCATGAGGTTTCACAGCACACCTGACCTAGGTTTTTCCTAGGTCAACGATGGATTTGCATTTTCTGTGGCATATGCTCAACTGTCGTACTGTCTCATACAGAAATATGTGCTTCAAGGAACCAATCAATCATAAGAGTGCTTCCTCTTCTCAGTTTTAATACCTTCCCTGTGTAGATTTCATCTTCCAGTGAACACACCTCCCAGCTAAGATGGAGTTTCGGGGCTGTTGAAATGGAGATAGGAATGCAACTACACTTGATAGCCCAGATAACAGGAGGGCCGAGAAAGCTTGCTTAAAAGATTCCATTGTGTGAGCGCCAGCAGGGCCCCAGCCGAGTGCCAAGCGTTATTGGGTCTGTTGTCCGTCAACAACAGTAACTACAGCAGACATGCAAGACTAAATGTAGCATCTTATTTGACCCAAGAAAAATGCACTGACGAGGGTCCCACTCTTAGGGCGAGACACTGCACGCAAACACTTTGTTTTTCAAGCACTGGTCAATTTGATTTTTTTATTTATTTATTTTTATAACACGTTTCTTTCATACTAGTGTTTATCAAAGGTTGAACATTTACATTTAGGTGTTAATTTGACTAAACCTTGTCTGTTTGCATCTGTACATTTCTCCTATAAAATCATCTTTGACGGTCATTATCTTACTATGAGTTATTTTCAATAATCTGAACCAAAAATCTCAACTTCAAAAGCACTAACATCAACTAAACTTTCCATAATCATTCTTAGCACTATTCTAAAGGTAATACAGAAGGATTTGTTCATATATTGATAACTGTATTACTTATGACTAGTGCAGTGCCCGTAGGAAGCAGGTAAACAAAGAAAGATATTAGACAGTACATTTGGCTGCTATCATTGATGGCTAATTTTACACTGTTGAAGGTTATAATCAGTAACTTTCCTTAGTGTATTGTGTAAAGATAACCACAAACTAATTCCATGTGTTTTGTTAAGTGAAATGAAATACAAAATGTGTTAATTAAGTGTTGAAGCCTAAAGAAGAATCGAGCTGTACAGGTGTTACCTATAAAATCTGATATTATGGTACCCTGCAAACTGCTATCCATACTGCACAATGCACTCAAACTTACAATCAGTTGCCTATGTAGTAAATGGCTGCACTGTGTATAAAAGGAGTCTATGCTGCACGCCATGACAACATTGTCAACCCCATTACCATTACTGTTAGGTATTTGAAAGATAAGACAGAGTTTGGACACACACAGAGTGTGAGTGTGTGAACGTTAACGTGTCAGTAGCAGTCAGCTGTGTGTGTGTGCGCGCGGGCGGGCTCGGGCTTTAGGTTTAGGTTTTAAACGGATATAAAACATTTTGTGGAAGCATCCGAGACCGTGCTGTATTATTACAGTGAAAATAGCGTAAAGTGCAGTCTTTACCACTAAAGCGGACAGGTGGAGCAGCCAGGTGAGGAGTTGTTGAGGAAGTAAGGCTGTGTCGGTCTGCTGCGTGTGTGTCCCGCTCGTCAGAGGGAGGCGGGGTTTATTCGGAGATTATTTCATCCTCCGTGCTAACTGTGGCCTTCAGTGTGCGCACTACGTCTAAAAACTTCACAATGAAGGATGCTCACCTTCGTGCTGTGCGCAAGCAATATCCGGAAGCTCATGCCGATCTAACTAAAACTCAGAGAGATATGCGAGCCACAGACAGACGTTTCTTGCTTTATAGATAGATAGATAGATATAGATACATTTCTGTATTAAAACATAGCCTACTGAAAATGCATTTTAAAGACCTGTAGGCCCTACATAGTATTTTTGTATTTACAAAGTCAGTTTTTAAAGAGATACAAACTACACACGAACAGTGAGATATAGCCAAATGTTCATGTGTATTCAAACATTTCTGCAAAAATGTGTATTCAAAAAATAATTGTAAAAAAAAAGAGGAAATAAACTGTTAAAGTTTCATGAAGATATATATACTGTATAACATATGGATCATATTTATCCTATTCACCTGCAGTGTCTTGCCATAAGAGCAAATGAGGCAGCGTTCACTGTGGTCATAAAAAAGTGAAAACTGTCAGTGTTAAAAAAGTATATATTCACGAATGACTTGTTTATTATTTATAGACTTTTCAGCTCGTGGTTTGACCAAGTTCATATTTAATATTATTTGCACCTACTTTGCTGGTGAATTGAATCCTTTGCATCCCATTTCTATTGGTCAGTGACAAATACAGCAAAGCAAAATATGAGTGACAGGTCAAAATGGAGCAGTTGTGTCACCCTGCAACATTTCATTGTCTTGTAAGGTCATCTGACTGTAACCAAAGCATTGGTTTTTCTTTCTTCTTATTTTAGCAATATATCCAGTGGCCTTTCAAATGGAGCTATAGGTTTTCTTTGTCCGTACCTTGCTGGTCCTTTAACCTCACTTTTAGTCAAGAGATGGACTTGACCTGCGTTCCAAATCACATACTTTTACTTTTTACTACACTACATACTAAAGAATAGAAAAGTTTTAGGGCCACAAGAGAGAAAAAAAAATCAGATAAGGAAGTTTTTTTTTCACTATGTTGAGAAATGTCAAGAATAATAAAGACGAATACTCCAAAATGCTATTGGAGTTAGTGGGGCATTTCTGTATTTTCAGCATATTACAATTGACATGCATGTAATGGGACATCCTAAATCGTTTTTTGGCATACCAAATAGCATGGGAATTGGAACGCAGGGATAGTTTCTATTAAACCAAAATATAAAGTTGTTATGGAGAAGCAGAATTTTGCTCGACTACACTGAATTAATATCTGAGTCTCGGACAAACACTGGTCCTCGTTGACTTGTGCACTACTGAATATGTTTCAAAACAAACATGATCAAACACACATGTGTCAAGCTGACCCTCTCTCCTCTTCAAAGGGTGTGTTACTATGGTGCTTTCCCTTGATCCACACCTGCATTCTTTCTAAGAAAAAGCCTCAGGTCTGATCTTATAGTTTGAAGTTCCAGTTTCGCTGACCAACTTAATTTGCTTATGTCCATCAGCCCAGAACCATCGTCTGGCTTTAGGGCGAAACAAATATTTGAACAAACTATGCACACACACACACACACACACACACACACACACACACACACACACACACACACATTCTAGTCATGATCTTATCTTGTACATTTTATTTGGTGTCCACTTTGTGTATGTACTTCTTTGAATGCAATTCAGTCATTCACTCAACTTGTGCAGGTTTCTGCTCATCTCCTGGCTGAGGTTGTCATGACAACAGTACTCCTTTTCATTCAAGCTTGCTCTATGGTTCATGTGTGTCCACTATTGTCCCATAACACCTTTGACTATTGCCCCTCTTTTGCTTTTTTACTCACTGATTCCACCAGTGAAGTGCGTGTTTCCTTTGATCAAATAGCCATTTGTGTTTAATGAAACGAGTGTGTAGTTTTCTGCCCGCTTCATCAATCCTGGGAATTGCAACTCTAGCTTAGAGCGAGAGGCTTGTTATTATATTCTTATAGCTATTAATTTAATTGATTCATATTCATATTAATTAATGTTGATTACATTCAAGCAATCGCCAAACAAGTTGACACAAAGTTGATTTAGCCTGTCAGCTCCGCAAAGCTTTCTCTGTATTTCTAAGTATGGCAGTGTTTACAAACTGGTGTCGCCCCCCTGACACTGGTGCAGGAGCACAGAAAAATCCCAAGAAGCGGCCAAGACATGTGTCAGTTGCTAACCTGGACATACAGCAGAGGTATAAAATCCACACGTGATCTCCAAAGGTTTACCTCATGTAGATGCGCCAACAGTGGTGTTGTTATTACTTCCTCATGGGGGCAACAGAAGTTACGCACTACAGCTTTAAAGTGTCTTGTATCATAAACATTATCTAGCGTTATGTTGACTTTCTCAAAGAAATACGTTTTTTTGGGCATATGTGGACTGCATGCTCGTCAATTTTCTATCATGAAACTAAATCAAATCTACATTCAAAGTGTGGCCCTTTAGCAGCAGTCCCCACCACTAACATGTAGTTAATCTGTAAACACAGAGAGCCACATTCACTCTGGAGAAAGGAAGAAAAAACTGGCTTATCAGAAACCTGACCAAATATGGAGTGGCGAAACTATCTAGTGTATGAAGTAATAAAAGATATGAATTGAAGGTGGAGCCAATGCACTGTTTACAACCATAAACTTTTATGCTGCTTGAATCTGCATCGGGCAGAGAATGTTAAATAAAGTACAAGCAAGACTTCCAGGGGCTCTAGTCTTGAGCAAACAAATGAAAGAAAACAGCAGTGTGAATGAGGCGTTAGTATTGTTAGAATGCAGTACTAGTATGGGCCTTGTTAATGAGAAGCTATGATGTCAGCCGAAACCTGGTGTTGCAGAGTAAGTCAGGGTCACGGGGCTACGTTAGGTAACAATGGGAGAAGACATTTTTAGGCATGCAAAAATGCAGTATAACTTGTGATCAAGCATGCATACGGATATGAAAAACATCCACTGCAACAACAAACCTCGACCTGGGCAAGAATGTATGTGCACCAATGTGTGTGTGTGTGTGTGTGTGTGTGTGTGTGTGTGTGTGTGTGTGTGTGTGTGTGTGTGTGTGTGTGTGTGTGTGCGTGCGTGCGTGCGTGTGTGCGTGCGTGTGTGTGTGTGTGTGCGTGTGTGTGCGTGTGTGTTTCTATGTGTGTGTGTGTGTGGCCATTTGGTTTGTCAACCGTGGATACAGTGTAAATACTGCAGCTCTGTACTCTGACTTTATCTTTGACAAACCACCTGGAGCAAGTTGAACTTTTGTCAAGTTTTTTTTTATTTGGTGTCAAAATGAGCAAATAGGGGAAATGTTTGAAATGTTGTTGAAACTCTGCTCTGGACCTCAAAGTGTTCTCTGTTTGTTTATTGGGTGGTCCCTTAAATTCCTACAGTACCTTAGGCTGCATTTCTGTTTGTCGGACTATAACCGGTTTGAGACAATGGGCGATTCTGTCTGACAACAATAGGTGGAAATACAGCTGCCGACAAAAGTGTGTACGCCATACTTCCACAGATGAGCCACTTGAGAAATGGGAAAATAAAGGAAGCCGTGTGGAAAATGGAAGCTCCTTTCTCACACGCTAGTTGCTTTTTACATTTCATTCATTCATTCTCTTTTTCTTTCACTCTGTTCTCTCTCTCTCCACACCCTCACCCTCTCTCCTCTCTCCTCTCTCCTCTCACTCTCTCTCTCTCTCTCTCTCTCCTCTCCCTCTCCCTTGCTCAACCTGCTTATCTGAACTGGGCAGGGCTTGATTATACACTCACAAGCACCGTGGGGGGAGGCGGGCCTTGTCTGCTTTCAATCAATAACCTCTGGAATTCAGAAATACAAGTAGGTCCTGTCCCGTTGGCAGGCTGTGAGCAGCACACACTCTTGAGGGCGGGCTCCCAGGCACACTCGACAAAAAAACTTCAATCCGGCTCCAGGCATTCTCTTGTGTTGTTCCCACAGGTCGGACTGTGACTGTGAGTGTGTGTTTGTTAGACAGTGTGTGTGTGTGTGTGTGTGTGTGAGTTCCATCATCACCATGGCAGATCACATTTCTTCAGATTACTTCAACTGTTCCCTGTGTCTGAACCTGCTGCGGGACCCCGTGGCCATCCCCTGTGGCCACAGCTTCTGCATGGACTGCATCAGCGGCTACTGGAACGAGGCTGACTACACCGGCATCTACATCTGCCCCCAGTGCAAGATCACCTTCACCCAGAGGCCCGTGCTGAGGCCCAACGCCACCCTGAACATGGTGGCCGAGAAGATCAAGAAGAGCGGGCTGACCCTCAACCTCAACACCTCCCCGGGCAGCGCCTACGCCGGGCCCAGTGATGTGCCCTGTGACTTCTGCTCCGGGAAGAAGCTGAAGGCGGTGAAGTCCTGCCTGAACTGCCTGGCGTCCTACTGCGAGAAGCACCTGAAGCCCCACTACGAGTCGGCCACCTTCAAGAGGCACAAGCTGGTGGACGAGCTGGGCAACCTGGACCGCAAGATCTGCCCCCAGCACCAGAAGTCCCTGGAGCTATTCTGCCGCACGGACCAGATGTGTATCTGTGCCATCTGCACCGTCAGCGAGCACAGGGGCCACGACATAGTGTCTGCCGAGGCGGAGAGAGGGGAGAAACAGGTAAGGAATTCCTTCAGCTGTCTCTCTCTCTCTCTATCTATTGGTGGATTATTTTTACTATAGACTCAATACTTAAGGACAAAGGCACTCTGCAGAAATTCAGTTTACTTGTCTAAATGTCTTGTCATAATATTTCACGACACTTACACAGTCACCTAACAAGCAACACTTCAGTGAAATAGATAACTTGTAAGTTCAATACGCTTGAATTGGAAATGAGGGAACAAGGCTGGCTTACTATGATACAAATGATCTTACACAAGTATTAGTATGAGTATGTCTAGCTCACTTCAACACATATCCCATCTTAAAATGCTGAATAACGCTCAATAGTCATATTTCAAGTATGATCTTCGATATAGAAACAGTGACACTGATGTATCACTTGAATCAAGTTAAATTACACTTGAAATGAAGAGAATGACATGGACAAGTCAAGGGAGGAATACTGCCTCAGAGCATTACAGGCTTATTGTGACACATAACCCTTCCTCATAGTAGTAAAATACACAGCAAAATGACTTCAGCCAGCTAATTTCAAGACCTCTTGTTCCATTTTACTTGACTTACGAGAGAATCACACATTGTATTGCTTTTTTTTAACTTATTTTTGACGAGGTATTTCTTCATCTTCACAGAACAGGAAACTTCTATCTACCTTCTATCTCACGTCAGACAGATAAGCATTGTATTCAGTTCACATGAGAGATAGCACAAGCTGAAACTCCTCTGTCCATCCCCCCCTCAATATGTCTCTCAAACAGATACACTTTCTACAAAGAGGCTCCTCCTTCACCAATGAGTTTTCTTTTTCTTTTTTGAGTGAAAGCACACAGCGTTGTTTTTTCTCTCCCTAACTCCTGCCCCCCTGCGCTTGTACTTTGACCCATTTTTCGCCCAACGCTATCAGCTAAAACTGGCAGAGTGCATGTCACCGCCAAAATTGAAATCCAGCACTCTGATTAGCTGTGTGGATGTGGAGGGCCAGGGGGGGAGTGTTTTATTAATGCTGTCGGCCCTTTGAAAGAACATTGTTTGTTGAGAGAATGTGCAGTGCTATCCAGCTGTGGGATAGATACACAAAAAACAGCAGACTTCCTTTTGGCCCTCACTGGGTTCCCACCTGTGGGAGTGCAGTGTGTCTGTGTGTAACCATACTGGAATGTCAGGGAGTCAAGGTCTCCCTCATGGTTATAACCCATCCCATTGTATGAAGCACATGTGATGCCCCATTCAAATGACTCACTGACCAATCACATTCCCTGTTTAACTAGTAAAGCAGAGTAGATTACAATGCCAAAGTAATGTGTGTGTTGATCTGCAATGATGAGTCTGTATACGTCAGTAATCTAGAAGGAGTGTTTTTTATGACAGCCAAGGAGGAATATGGGTTAAAAGGAATTTTAGGTCACAATGAGCTAATAATTCACCTGTTTGTCTACGTGCTTTTTTTACAACATTGAGAGTCTGGTTTCTCTCATCCAAAGATTTACAACTTTAGTCTCCCCAACACATCTCACTCCCCCCCTGTCCACTCTGTCCCCTCCCCCCCTCTCCTGATACCCCCCCCCCCTTAGATTCCCCACATTCCTCAAGCTTATCTTGAAGAATGGGTCGGTGGGCTCGAGTAAAAGCTGAATTAGAGAGAGAAGCCCTCCATTTTTTTTTTGCGTGTCAGCGAGCGCCCGTGTGTGTGCACCTTGAAACATCTCTTCAAAAAGAGTCAGGCTAGCGGTAGATTCACATTCCTAACATGGACAGAATTCCATTACAGATTTGCCCCCCCCCCTCCCCTCTCCCACTCCGAGATAAAAGCCGGCCCGTATTAAGAAGATTCTTTAAGTCGGGGTTTATTAGAAATACCGCAGGGCCTCTTACCACATATTCCCTTGATGAGAAAGAACGTTATTTTTTACCTCCAACAACTAAATATTAGACGGCTTTTGACTCATCCAACCGCACCCTATAAAGACTGATTCAATTCAACAGTTGCATACTTGTGCCATAATGAATTAAAAGGCAGCCGGTACAGCCAGTCAGCATGGGGAGTGCACACACCTAATAGTAAAACGGCCGTGTAATAATATGCCTTTGTTCTGCAGAAACTCTTGGGAATCGCTCAAGCTGAGATCAAACAGAAATGCCAGGAGAGGGTGAAGGAGCTGGAGGAACTGAAGACTGCTGTGGACTCACTGAAGGTGAGACTGATGTTAACAATACATTCCCTTCTCTCCATCAACTCTGACTGTGTGTTGAGAAAACATAAAGACATAGTCAGCCCCGTTGTCAACACTGCCCAACAACAATTCATAGAAAAAGTGTCATTTTGAAATTCAATACAACAAAAATTCCTTTTATAGATTAGCTGTTCATTTCAATGCATTCTTGTTAGCGGGGTCACGTGCAATATCATTTTACTGAACCGCTTTTTAGAAAAATAAAGCTAGTCAGCTCCATTGTCATAACCAACTACAACATACAAAATGTGTCCTTTTTGAAAATGTAATAAAACAACCTTTTTTTAAATTGTATTATTCAAATTCTTTATTAAAACACTGACATCCCCGTGTGTTGTTGTTCAGAACTCTGCCCAGAGAGCCATGGTGGAGAGCCAGAAGATGTTTGAGGACATGATGCGCTCCATTGAGAGGATGAGGTCCGAGGTCAGTAAGCTGATTGGCATCAATGAGAAGGCTGCTTTCAACCAGGCCGAGGCCCTGATCGAGAGGCTGGAGCAAGAGATTGACGAGCTCAAGAAGAAGGAGGTGGGCCTCAAGCAGCTGTACAGCACAGACGACCACATCCACTTTCTGCAGGTGAGCACAGACACTCTTTATTAAGTTGACTTCGAATCTTTTCTTTAGCATTTTGCTTTATTAGATAGTTTTGGAGAGATGAAATGTGTCAGAGAGGGGAATGACATGCAGGGAACGACCCGGGCTGGATTCTAACCCGGGTCTGCTGTGAAGAGGACTGAGCCTCTATGGGGGAGGGCTCTAACCACTACACCACAAGCACCCACTACTAGAGCAACTATTTTAGAAGAATTGAATCCATTGTTGTCATTGATGTAATATGTTGGTACATACAGTATATCACATATTTGCATTATTACTCTGGTTAGGGCGTAATACCAGTCAGTGTCTCACAATGAAGTGCTTAGCTCATATTGGCGTGGTGCTGATCCACGGTCACAATGACAGCATCAGAGCATATTAAGGCCTTTGTGTCAATCGGGCGTAAGAAGTTAGCGGCAGTAATTATGTATTACTCACAATATTGTAAATGCAAATATGAGTGGATAAAAAAGGGTCCTCATCTTTGGATGTCCATTTTTATTATAAATCTATTTCTAAAGTGCTTTAAAGGTTACCTATGATGCAAAATGCAATATTTCGTGGTTTTTCATTATTAATGTGGGTCCTTTGAAAAATATCAACCCTCTCTCTCTTTTCTCCACCTCCACCTTTCTGGAAACCTGGGTTCAAAAACCCCAGTCCGACTGATCTCCCCTCACAACCCTTTTAAGCTATGCCACTCCAGCACCAACCTAATTTAGCACTACGTCAAGCTGTGATAAGCCACACCCCCAGATACCCTTGAATCTAACTGGCAGATTGATGTAGGGTAAATCAGAGCACACTTGGCTTTTGGAAGGGTGGGACTTAAAGAGAGCTCTAAATCAGAGCGTTTCAGACATAGGCTGAAGCAATGGCACGGTGAGAAATATAGAAGGTTTTTCTGGACACTACACCATGGAAACAGTCTCTAGTAGAAAACCAAAGTACAATTTTGAACCTGAAAAATTAACATAATATGTGACCTTTAAAAAAAGTTGAAACCCATTTCCATGCCTCTCTTACTGCCATAGTTCACGTTGATACCAGTCCTTGTCATGGCTTACTCTTGTTCCTTTTCCCCCCATCAGAACTTCAACTACCTGTGCACCCCCACGGACGATGGCTTCATGCCCAGAGTGACGGTCAACCCTGACTTCTCCTTCACGGCGGTGAGGAAATCTGTGGCTGAGATCAAGGATCGCCTGGAGGAGTTTGGGAGGGAGGAGCTGCAGAAGCTCTCCAAGTCAGGTCAGGACAACTTAGCCCAAAGAACACAATACGTTTCACATGATATGCAGAAGGCACCCAAACCTTACTAAACACATACATGTATATATATACTTCAAAACACACCTCTTCAGAATAGCCTTCAGCCAATGATCATATTACATTTCAACATATTTATGACATATTAACATGACATATTGTTTATTTTACATATTTACATTACACCTGCTTTTACATGCTTATTATAATGTTTCACTTACTTTAAATGTACTTATTTTTGCTTTGGTGTATTGTGTGTTGGCTTTATTGCTACACCTGTTTTTAATTAGCTTGTGTAGGGGAGAACGGGGTAATTTGTCACACGGGTAGGTTGTCACAATCGTTATATCTCAGAACCAGAAGGCGCTGTCTGTGAAATTTTGGTATGTAAATATCCAGAATTGGGATCAGAGGTTACCTACATAGTCTTCCTTGGAGTTAGACTGCTGAATTTGAGGAGAGACGACTGTTTGTGTTTTTCATGTCAAATTGAAAATATTTAGCTCCTCAGTATTTTTCTTCTAGGCTTTTACACAATGGGTTTATAACAAAACACTTGTTACCCATACAAAGTGTGAAGGGTAAACTATAGTTTAGATTGTGGTTAGCAAGTTAATTAGTTTTCAGATGGTTGTTGGCCTTGATGCTAGCAAGAAATTCAAGTTGGGGTTGGTCGTCACATTTTTTGGGGGGTTGGTTGTCACATGTTATCCAAAGGCTGCAGCCAGAAAAGAAACCCAATAACGAAAGAAATTGTCTAGCTGTATCCTCACTGACACCCCAGAGAAGGAAAGAATAGAGCAGGAAAAGGCAGCTAGCATGCAAAAGAAAAAAGGGCAACAAAATCAAAACAAACCCAGTGGATCCCAAACTAGACCAGCTGCCAAGGCTACATTAAGTTATGTAGGCCTATTTGTCAACTTGACAATGCAATTAAACTTTCAAATTTAGTTTCACTTTCTTGCCTTCTTTTTAATATTATTCCCATTAAGATAACATTGTGACAAACAACCCCATAGTGTTTGACAACCGACCCCTTGATGGGGTTGGTTGTCACAATGTGTAAGGGTGTCTTTGATGATTAATTTCTTCTTTATTACAATAAGATAGAAAAAGTGAGGGGTACACATTTCAAGCCAACACCTTAAGCTTCAATTTAATGTAGGAATGATTATTGAAAGATGTTTAGGTGATGAGCAATTCTCACTGGAGTAAAAAGTGTGCCTACTTACCCCGTTCTCCCCTACTTATTTTATTGTAAAATGTCATTGAGTACATTTGAAAGCGCTGTATAAAATAAATGTATTATTATTATGATTATTATTATTATTACTAAAAATTCCACTCAGTCCCGGGCTGCAAACGTCTTTCTAGTTAAATAACGCATGTTGTTTTTCTTATTGTCAGAGTCTCGATGGCACTTTACATGTTTAGCCACAATGGTTTTCTGTCATGACAGACAATAAAGGGTTCTGAATCTGAATCTGAATCTGACAAAGAACCCAGGTTGCTCATTGTGAATGTGTTGTGTCTTCTCAGTGAACGAGGTCCCAGTGTACACAACAGAGAGTCGAACATTGGACAGGAGGAGCAGAGGTGAGCACTGTCACGTCCTATAGCTGGAAAAGATTGAAGTGGGTTAATAAGTATGTAGGTTGACTATGCAGCCACCATGAAACTGTTGGGAAGTATGCAACAAAGTGATTGCATCATACATAGATTCCTCAGGTAGACACACATCAACAGAAGTATTGAAGGCATGTGTGTAGGTGTGTGTGCGGTTCACATCCACAACTGATACATTGTTTCTTCATGTGCTTGCAGGCAAAGAAACGGTGGACAGCTCTCCTTCTCCCCCAGAGCCAAAGAGCAGAGCAGATTTTGTGAAGTGTAAGTATCTCTGTTTGTCTTTTATAACTGAAACACATTAGAGGCAGAGTCAGCGATTCTGGAGAACGCTTGTTGTAAAAATGACTCCTTGTCAAAACCAGTGAATATCTCCTCACGATCCGCTACCTGTCTGTACTCTGCTACCTGTCTGTACTGTGTGTGCACTGAAAATAAAACAGCTCTGTAAAAGGGCATGCATTACGCCAGCTATAATGGGCCCCCTTTGTTTACATACTAGTTTACAGAGCCTAGGCTGTGTATTAACACTGGATTTTTTTCTTCTTTGTACACACAGTACGGAAAGGTAGTGCATCCTAAGGAGATATTAATTGATTTTGACAAGCGTTCTCCAGAATAGCTGACTCCACCTTTAACCCCAACTCAATTCAGTAACCCTCACCTCAATATTGAAAAATGTAATTAACAGATTGTGGGGGGGAATAACGATTAAGTAGCCAAATAGATACTCTGAAATACTAAGAATGTATCTATTCTTGTCTTCCAGACTTCTGCCAGCTCAAACTGGACCCGAACACAGCCTACAAGGAGCTGTACATCTCTGAGAGCAGCAGAAAGGTCATCCGCACCCGGGATCTGCAGCCCTACGGAGACACCTCGGACCGCTTTGACAGCTTTGCCCAGGTGCTTTGCCGCGAGGCCCTGTCCGGAGGCCGCTTCTACTGGGAGATCGAGTGGAGCGGGGAGTTCTCCATCGGCGTGGCCTACAAGGGCATCAGTCGCAAGGGCAAAGGGTCGCTGTGTCTGCTGGGCTACAACGACAAATCCTGGAGCCTCCTGTGCTCCGACACGGGCTACTCCGCCTGGCACAACCGCGTGGACACAGCCATCCACGCACCCCACTCCCCCAGGATAGGAGTGTACCTGGACCACAGTGCGGGGGTGTTGGCCTTTTACAGCATAGGCAGCGGCATGACCCTGCTGCACAGGTTCCAGACCACGTTCGTCGAGCCCATCTATCCAGGCTTCGGGGTCGGAACCTCGGTCAAGATCTGCAACGTCAAGTAAACAGTAGCCCATTTTTGAACTCTCATTTTAAGAATCTCAAAAAATACTTTCCATGTGTTTTCACAATATACAGCTATGCTTTTGAAATATATATATTTTTGCAACATTTTACAAACCGTACCAAAACACACTGATATTCTCAATGCTTATTTTTGAAGAAAAATATATGTGTATACTTCTTTTCTTTTTTTTACCGCTTCGCATATAAGGTTTTGCATTTTTCTGTTGAATCACATTTTCACGATAGTAACCATGACGAAATTATTGAAATAACACAAATACTACAACAACAATATAAAGAAAAGCCTTTTATGTAACAATACCTGCTAGATAATATTAGAACATGTCATTGTCTGTCTCAGTGAGTGTGAGTGGATGTGACATTATCTATAAGTGATAATAATTCATTTGTTGTATGATGTGAATGATTATTACAATATTCATGTTGGTCCACTAACAGGTATTATTATATAGGTTTGACACATTCAAAAGCACATTTCATTGTCAATGTATTGCTGTTGTTTTTATTCACTTGAACTAACCTTTATTTAATTTGATCTATGTTCACCAACATAATGGACTACAGAGTATAATTGATATCAAGAAAAGTTGTTTTGTAACAAAATGATTCAGTGATAGTTCTAAATAAAGGGCTAAATGAATGAATCGATCTTTGTGTTATGGAGATTATTTATTTATGTCAACTAAATAAATAATGATGATTATTTATTTATTTCAACACATTTTAAATAGATATACTGCCAAATAAAAGCTCTTATTGGATCAGAAATGATAGGTCACTTGTCTTTGATACGTATTTATTGTGTTGTGTGTGTGCTCTAACAAAGGAGAGGTCTTAAATATGTCTGTCTATATTTAATGGATATAAATTCAATTTTTGAAAGCATGTATCCACTGGTATGAATTGCATTTGTAGTCAGTCACATGTATCTCTGAAACAAAATGACAAAAGTGATAGTGTTCACGGCTCCCTCTGCTGGTTGATTACAGGAACTGAACTCAAATAAAAGTCTAATGCTCACTGTTACAGTGGGGGCACAATGTATATCATTAAATGCATAGTCCAGCTCCCTGTTTTGTTCTGTCTCTTCAAAGCATTAACTCTGCGTTCTAAATCACATACTTTCTTTTTACTACACTACAGAAGAGTTTTAGGGCCACAGGAGAGAAAACAAAATCAGATAAGGAAGATTTTTTTTATCATTATGTCGAGAAATTGTCGAGTAGTATGCTGCTACAATTGACGTGCATGTATTGGGACATCCTAAATCTTTTTCTGGCATACTAAACAGTAGGAAAGTATGGGGATTGGAACGCAGGGAATGTGTCAGAAATGTTGTCATTAACTTAAGATCAATTTAAACAAGACACTTCATTAGAACATGTACAATGTACAACAGCTGGCTCGCCGTTTCATGCTTGGTTGTAAAGATCCAGATGGCTTTTGACTGCAGAGAAGTACAGATCCAATGTAGATATTAAAATATAGGGATTGCAACAGTCAAGGGAATGGACAATATGTTCTTTATCTACTGGATTTCTATGTGTAACTTTCCACAGCAATTGTATTTTGTCGATGTGCAGTGTGCATACTTATAAAGGAGGTTCCTTGTGACACACAAACCTTTTTTACAGCAGACAGAAATCAGCAGTGTTGGGAGGAAATATTCAGATCCATTACTTTAGTCAAAGTACAAATACCAAACTGGAAAAACACTGTTACCATGTATACATGTGCTGCTCAATAAATTAGAATATCATGAAAAAGTTGATGATTATGGTTTAAAGCTCATGAAAACCCCAAATTCAAAATCTATATATACTGTATATATTACATGAAATCAATAAAAAAGGGATTTTCAATACAGTAATGTCGGCCCTCTAGAAAGTATAATTATGCATATCAACTCAGTACTTGGTTTGGGCCCCTTAAGCATGAATTCCAGCCTCAATGCGGCGTGGCATGGATGTTATCAGCCTGTGGCACTGCTGAGGTGATATGGAAGCCTGGTTAGCTGACCATGGTATTACTGTGTTTGATTGGCCTTACAACTCTCCTGACCGTATTTCAAGAGGCAGATGACACACACCAGACCCGGCAATACAGACGAGCTAAAGGCCTCTATCAAAGACACCTGGACTTCCATAACACCTCAGCAGTGCCACAGACTAATCGTCCCCATGCGATGCCACATTAATGCAATAATTCATACAAAATAAGATCCCAGACCAAGTATATAGTAGATGAATGAAAATAATACTTATCAAAAGTGTGACATTTCTGTATTATAAATAATTTTTGATTGGCCTTATGGAATATTCTAATATTTTGAGATGCTGGATTTTGGATTCTCATGAGCTGTAAGCTGGAATCATGAAAAGTTAAAAAAAAAATGCCTGAAATATATAGGTCTACTACATCTAGAATATATAGAACTTTCACATTTTGAATTAAATATTTAAAAAAAAATAGCTTTTCCATGACATTCTAATTCATTGAACAGCACCTGTATATTCACATTTCCATTCTAAATTTACTTTGAAGATTATAATCAACAAAGGTTTCATCTGTGCTTGTAGACCGGTAGAACACAATAGTTATTTTATAGACTTTCATTTTTCGAGTGCAAAACTTTCTAGAGTCACTAGTAACTCCCCACTGAATAGTGGAGTGGAAGTACAGGTGCTTCAAACTTGTACTTAAGTTCAGTACTTGAGTTAATGTAATAAGTGACATTCCACCTCTTGAAATCAACATTGATCATTTCTATTGTGTACACCCAAGCCTTTCCTTCTGTGTTGGTCAAAACATGTTAAAATGGACTATTCTATGTACAGTACGTGTATGAAGAACTATGCAACAAAAATATTCAATTTGAAATATTCTGCATAGCGCCATTGACCCATTTGGACAAACTAGATACACCTTTCATCAAAAGCCACCAGTCAGAAAACAAGTTTTTTTTAACAATAGATATCTGTTTATTGGTTCCCAGGATTCTTGAAGGAAGTTGAGCATACAACGCTCAAGAGAAAAAAAAAGAAAATAAAGCGTAACAGTCCAGAATCTAGACAGCGTAGCCGACGATGCCTCCTTTGCCGATGCACTCTCCGATGTAGAACCACATGCACACTTCAGTGAACACCAGTCCGTTCCTGACAGCGTCCTGTGAGGAAACAAAATGTGTGTTATTGGCCACAGATAATCTAGCCGTCATTTGTTTTCCTCGTAAATTGATTTTATCACCCCTTCATTTCATACAGCGATCAAGCCACTTTGAATAACTAGCCCTGCATTCCAATTCTCATACTTTCCTACTATTTAGTATACCAGCAAAAAGATTTAGGATGATCCAAAACATGCACGTCAATTGTAGTATGCTGAAAATACATAAATGCCCCACCAACTCCAATTGCATTTTGGAGTATTCGTCTTTATCTTGACATTTCTCGACATAGCAGAAAAAAAAATCTTTCTTATCCGATTTTTTTTCTCCCCTTTGGCCCTTAATCTCTTGTGTACTTTAGTATGCAGTGTAGTAAAAAGAAAGAGTATGTGATTTGGAATGCAGGGAATGTTTCATCAATAATTTTCCAGGTTCAGAGATTTTTTATATTCTGGCTCATGAGAACTAAACGCGTGTTTCCCATCTTTATTTTGACAACATGACTATGTATTTTACTACTGTCAATAATGGCTTACTGTTTGTTGTTGTAAAGCCATTACATAATGCACAATGCAGATGTCCTCCATCTCTCAGATCAATAAGAGTTTCTGATTTTATTACATCAAGTTCACTTCTAAACCCCTTAGTAAAGTGTGCTACATGGTTTACTCACTTGTGTTGTTTGTTTGAGTATTCAGTATGTTAAAGGTTGGACACTTCATGTAAAAAGTATACACCACCTCCCTTCTTATGCAAGTGGATTTGCCCAGGGTCAGAGAGCTGTAGTGCTGAGACTTTGCCTCCACCCGTGTCCTTGCCATTTGAGTCTTCCACACAAGATGGATTTACGTCACTCATGCACGACGACAGGTTCTTATAATGTAAGATTATGAAGAATTAAAAAATTTATATTCCAGCAAAAAGCGACACTGTAGACGCAAATAAGGTGAAAGAGGAATGCGGGAAAGAAATCGTGTGTGTAAAGACCTAAGTGAATAAAATTATTTTAAACACGATGCACTCTCAGAGCCTAACATTTATTTCTGACGTTACAACCACACATTGCAAAACTCTTAAACTTGATGTAGGATATTAAAAAAAACACCACTGTCAAGAATCGCATTTAGGTCTGACACTGTCCCATAATGAAGGATGCATGAGGAATCACTGATGTTCTTGGCCTAATCAAAGTGAAATGCATTTCATTGGTTGAATATTATATCTGTGAAAAATACCAATAAATACCAATAGACTACTTAATTTCAGAATCTGTTGCGTTTTTGAATATTTACAACAAGTCTACTGTGCAGCAGCTTTAGGTTACCTGTCCTGCATGCAATCATTGTATATTCTTGCCACCAACCACCAGACAGAAATAGCAATGATACCGTTTCACCTCAGAACTAATGCTGTGAATAGACTTTCTATAGAATGCCTAAAATGCCTACACTGCACCCATGGCCCTAGGAATCCATAAGTAATATTGACTAATACTATGGTGAACTATTAATGTGTGCTGGTCTGCATGCCTGAGTCAATAAATAGTCATTTTATATTTACAGTTCCCACCACTACTGTGCATAGCTTTTTTAGTGCGTTACTAGCATACAGCTCAAGTATACAGATATATCCTGTTCACTCAGCTGAGAATCACACAATATTGTCAGAACACCCAATGGATCATATCGGTTTCTAAACACTCTCTCCCTCCCTAGAGAAACGCCTACCATTCAGGCAAAGACATACATGGGATTTCAAAAGGAGTTGGTTAGGAATCAAACTGTGAACATGGCCTCCTCAGAGCAGAGGTTAGGTGGTTAGGTTAGGTGTGCAGCATAAGTTCATCATGGTGATTTAGTCAAGTTTTGAAGACAGCCACCTTCATGACACTGAAAGCTCTGGCTTCAGGCTCAATACACCTGGCCAACACATTCATCTTGATACATAGTCCACCCCTCAGGTCTTCAATCAGCCATACATAAACTGACAATACAGATGCATGTAGTAGAATTTCTAATGATATGCCATTGTGGTTTTGGATAACAGACACTTGATGTTTTTAAAACTGAAAAAGTGTTCATCTATTTCAACACGCACACAATAACGTAGCTTGCATTTTTCCGAGCTGCAGTGCCCATTGAAGGGTAAATGATATGAATAATAGTTGGCCTGGTTAAGTCTTAAGTCGAAAAGTTGGGTTACCTTATTCTTTAGTAAGTTTTATTTGAAAAAAAATTGTTGTAATCAAAACTCCAGAAATGCTTGACAGTAAACTTATTTTTCCAGATAGAGGTCATGCCTCCACAGGACAGTCAGCGGGTCTGTGCACAAAGAAAAGCTAGTCATCCAAAATGTTCAGAAAAAGTTCAAATTGGATTTCTTTACATAAGAAAAAGTTTAGAACAATTGCATATATTGTTTAATCTTGAAGATTTGAAAAGGACTTGGAAACGTACTTTAAGCTATTTATCTATGTTTTGTGACTTAAGATTGTCAGGTAGTTTCTTTACTCAACTATTTCAGATATAAAAAAGAGCTGCAGAATGTATTAGAAAGGATTTGAGCTCTCTGTTGATTGTTGTGTTCATATTGACTTATGATGTGTTGCAAATATGAATGCTGTGTATTCAAGTTTACATTGTGCTGTAGCCTAGGCTACTTTTAATGGACTGTGGGTATAAATGTATGTAAACCAGCTTATGTAATATTGTTATGAAATAATGAAGAGACCCAAGGATGAGTAGCTAGGAACTGTTTTAGAAAGAAGCTAATGGGGATCTAGAAACTAAAAGACACTCACCCTCACTGTGGTTTGACCGAGGGCTCCTGACTGGACACCCTTGAGTAGGTTCGCGGCCCCCGCGATGGCCTTGGGGATCTCGGCAGGAGAAGGGGGGACGAGCTCAACACGGGCATAATGCCAGAAGGTTGCTAGCCGGGGTTTGGAGAAGGTGACAGCGGCTAAAAGGGTGGGGGGAGAAAAACGGCATTTAATCGTCTGGTGCAACTTTCCTTTGCTGGTGCTCAAGTTAGCTCAGAGCTGCATATAGCTTCCCTGCATGCTTATTGCTAGCTATAGCCACTTAGCTCTGTGGCTTGATGAGCTCATTGGAGTGTAAACGTTAAATACATGCATGCTACCTAGCAGACAATCAATTCAAAGGAAAGCAAAATGACGTTTCAATTCAGTGTTTCGTGCAGCTAATTGCATTAGGCTAATACATCATCCTCTTGATTGAATGACTGGCCGTGTCCCGGGGCAGCTGACAGCGTCGTCCTGGTTTCTTCCATCTCGTCAATAGTTTACACAACCTACAATTCATTTCCCCATTACAGGATTCATGTTAGGACAATAAAACAACAAAGTGACTTACCGCCGACCAGGGTAGGTACTTTAGCGACCAGTTTCTGCACTGCCTGTGCCATGTTGACGCGTTGTTCGAGGCTAACCGACTCCTGATTCCTGCTAGCCAAATGAATGTCACCTCCAGGAGAAGGACCCCTAGCCTAGCTGCAGCTGACCACACAGTGCCTGTACAAAAACAGCTTCTAATCTAGGTTATATGAGAACTAGTTCTAGGGGGTAGAGGTATAATAATAATAATAATAACAATAATAATAATAATAATAATAATAATAATAATAATAATAATAATAATAATAATAATAATAATAATAATAATAATAATAAACCGTCATGGATACAATTAATATTTTCATGACAAAAGTATTTGCAACAAACATGAGAATTAAATTGTCATTTTCTTTTTAAGAGAATTGAGGATAAAATAATAATTCCACTGTGTGCCTGGCCTGCAACAGTGGAAACAAATAAGGAGAAAAGGAAGAATAAATCAGTCATGATTAAAGAATATCAGGAGCCTATAATAGAGTGTAGTTTTAAAATGTTCCAGTAGGTGGAGTCATCGCGGCATTTCACATCCAAAACACAGACAGAAGAAGTTTTCGACGTCTGCGTTCGTAAACAGCGTCAAGATGTCTGATCAAGCAGCTTATGGCTTAGCCTAAAAGACACAAGGCTCACTTTAGTTTTTTTGCTTTTCTTTTGACTTGGTTTCGTTTAGCCAGTTGGACATTGTATTCGATGGAGACCGAAAGCTTACCATGAAACTCCGGCTGCAGAATGACGGGTGAGCGGAAGCTTTTCACAGCAGCTAGCCTGGCCTGATATTAAACATCTGTTAGCTGCTAATGCTAACCGCATCACAGTTCGCTATGGAGGAACCAGGAACCAGTCAAGCTTTTAGTCTGTCTGTCGGTTTGTTAGAAAATGACTGAAGTAACTGACTTGTTAACGTTTTTAAAAAGCACTTAGCGCGTGTTCGACGCTAGGGTGAGTCCAGGAAGTTGCAATACTTGACAGCTAATTAGCAGACAACACGCTAACCAACTGGTAATGTGTGTTACTGTTATTAAGTCGAAAGTTAACTGTGTCATTAAATACTGCCGTCCACATTTTATTTAATTACATTTTTTTTTTAGCTTGGCAGCTATTACAAATTCAAAGGTTAATGCTTCTGCTAAACGAAAGGTTTTCGTCCTGACAGAGTTTTTTGTTACTCATGCATGGAGAGGTTAAAATGAACAGACAACAGTGGAAGCTACATGTTAGTTACTAATATGTCATATAACTTGTCAATAAAGCTGTAATGACAGGTGATGCTGGACAGAGGTGATAAAGTTGTGTCTTTTGTGTCCTAATAGGAGTGATTCCAGAAGAGAACTGAAACTGCGGGAGCCTCCTACTGTGATGCATCCTAATTCAAGTGAGCGGGGCGGCGCTCATGCAGGCAATGGTTTATCTCTGACTTTGGAGCCGGAGCTTGTGACCACCAGGACCCCAGCACCTGGTGCTGCTGCTGCTGCTGCTGCTGCCAGCCCACTGGAGAGCACTGATGTGAGGGTGAGCATGTCCGCTGGTGGGCCTGGGGAGTCCAGTGGAGGAGGAGGGCCTTCATCACGGAGGTGCAGAGTCAACCCACACAGCCACTCCCATTCTCAGGCACACGGACACCACCGAGCCCAGCATCAGTCTGAGTCTGACCCAGGGGACTCTGACCTGGACTCTGGAGAAGCCAGCACCTCCCTGTCGGAGCTGCGCGTTCTCCTCCGCTGGCTCCAGAAGAGCCTTCCTTTCCTGGTCATACTGTGTGCTAAACTGGTCGTCCAACATGCTCTTGGTGAGTATGACTGAGTGAAGCAAACGGCAATTCATGGCAAAATGTGAACTCACCTCAACTTGTCATACTCCCTCTCTTCATGTACTAGGTCTAGCAGTTGGGGTCGGCCTCTTCACAACTTTTCTATATGTGAATAAAAGCATTCAGACGCAGGTGTTTCTTCAGGTGAGACGAGAACAGAACATCTCATTTGTTGGTTCCACACACATCTCATTGCTGCATTCCTAAACAGTGTTTTTGTCCTTCCCCTCATCCCTCTACAGGACCGTCACTCAAAGCTGCAGTGTGTATGGCTGCTACTCTTCCTCATCTCTTCCACCCTCCTGCTTTACTACACTTTTCTCACTGAGACACTTTACTACTGGTAAGAGTCAATGCATTATCTTACACTAGTTACCCTTGAGGAGAAGACTGTGCCACCTTTTTCCTGCTAGAAATGACCTGTTTTTGATATATAAAATCTTCTCAGTTAGGGCACACTCACACTAGGACCAGTTGCCCAGCAATCCAGCAATCACCGTAGTCATTGCTTTGTACTCTGGATGACTTAACTCTTCTAACAAACAGAACAGTGAAATTCATAAGACCAGCATATCTTTACATTGTACTGCATCATATATCAAATAGCTAAAGCTGGATTGTAGTGGACAATGTCAGGATGAATGTACCCATTGAACCTGAATGTCTCTCTCTCCTTCCAGCCTGATCTTCCTCAGCCCGACCATCACGCCTCTGGGTTTCTGGGAGGTTCTATGGGCGGTGGGCATCAACAACTTCATCATAAAGTTCCTCTTCATGGGGATCAAGTGCCTTATTCTGCTGCTGCCATCTTCACTGGTGGCCTACAGGAGCCAGGTGAGAGCCAGGCATTATTCTTTATTCTAGCCTGAGAAAAGGCAGAAAGATTGTTTTATGGTCTCACTGTCTAACCATGCTGCTGCCATCTTCACTGGTGGCCTGCAGGAGCCAGATGAGAGCCAGGCATTATTTACCATGTGTGACATCACACATGGTAAATGTCGGTTAGCCCCGATGTTCGCTAAAAGAACGGGACTAAATATGTGTCCTTGTTCTTTGCTCTGATTGGTTGTAGTGCTATCCAATTGCGTGCAGTGGTATTATGAAATGCGTGTGTTGGTGCCGCCCCTTGAGTTGGGAAGGTCTGTTGCTCAGCGACATACCCTACAGCGTTCTGGATTGAATTTTTCCAGGCTAGCGGAATGTACCTTTACGATCCAAACAAGTCCCACTTGATCTGACTGGCTGGTTTGGTTGAATAGTTGTTGTTTGGTGTGTGTGTGTGTGTGTGTGTCCAGGGGCAGTGGCTGATGCTGACTGAGGAGCTGGGTCAGGTGCACCAGGCTACAGCTCCGGTCACACTGTGGTTCTGTTACCTGGTCACCTACCAGGAGGCTGACGGCACACCTGGGCTCACACTGGGCGTGCTGCTGGCGCTGCTCTACCTCATACTGAAGGTAGGATCAGCAAAAAAAACAACCACAAATAAGGGATGTCCATCTTGAAAGAAAAAAAAAATAAGTTTAACTGATAGTATTAATAAGCCAAAAGTCTTCTCATCGCTTCCAGAAATAGATCTTTATTGTATTCAATTTGACATATAATAAGAAATGTCTTTTCTTAAGCGCTTTGTTGCTTTTCTGTCTCCTTCAGCTTTTGGGATTGTACGGACAGTGGACGTCTTTACTGAAGACTGTGAGGATATGTCTGAAAGGCGAGGTCAGTGGCAAACAAGTGTCTTTTGTTAATTCATTATTAAATGTTTCAAATGTTGTGTACAGATTATTGAGGCTCATATTCATGTTGCTTCATACCAGCTTTGTTGTGGAGGTGTTCTTATTTCTCTTTGCTTGTTTTGATTGTCAGCACACAGGCTCATCAGCCACTAGGGGGCAGTGCAGCGAGGCCGGAGACGTCTGCCCCATCTGTCAGGGGGAGTACAGGGAGCCCCGTTCTCTGCTCTGCCAGGTAAAACAACCTGTTGTATGATGAACATTCAAACCCTTAAGCAGCAGACAATCCCTGCATTCCAAATCACATACTTTTTCTTTTTACTACACTGCATACTAAAGTACAGAAGACTTTTACGGCCACAGGAGAGAAAATAAAATCAGATAAGGAAGATTTTTTTTCATTATGTCGAGAAATGTCAAGAATAAAGATGAGTATTCCAAATTGCAATTTGAGTTAAAGGGGCATCTAGGTATTTCCAGCATACTACAATTGACGTGCATGTATTGGGACATCCTATCTTTTTCTGGCATACTAAATAGGGAAGTATGGGGATTGGAACGCAGGGAATGTTTTCACACCTGCACTTTACCCTATTCACCACCATTCTCTTATGATGCTTTAATTTTTTTCTTATGAAATTAAATTGATCTTATCTGACTTTTTAAAGGTGGAGTCAGCAATTTTGAAGAACCATTGTTCTCAATCTCCCTTTTTTTTAAAGAAAATTGGTTTATATCTCTGTACGATCTGGTGTGTGTGTGTGTGTGTGTGTGTGTGTGTGTGTGTGTGTGTGTGTGTGCGGCGTGTACTAACATATCTGGTGTTAAAACACATTCTAGGCTTTGTCAACGGGTTGCTAGCTAGGGGGCCCACCGTAGCAACATACCCGTTTACAGAGCTTAGGCTGTTTATTAACACTTGATTTTTATTCTGTGCACACACACAGTACAGATAGGTAGCGGATTGTGAGAAGATTTTCACTGATCTTGACACAAAAGCATTCTCATTCAGAATAGCTGACTCCACATTGTGAAGCTGATGGAGTGAAGCCATCAGTTGTGACCTGCCTTGTCTATAAGACATGTTCTGTGGGAAATAAAAATCATACTATACATACTTCTGACAAAATAAGTCTCGGACAAGTTCCAAATCAAATATTTTCACACATTCTGCTGCCTTATTCTAAATATCAAATAAATACATAGTTTTGCATAGTGTGACCCAACGCAGTGAAAACACAATGGCACTTGAAATAAATATTGTAACAAAAGGAAGCAAGTGGAAGTAGAAAGTGGAGTGACTTGTCATTAACACGATTGTACTGGAATGGTAGAAAAGAAAATCCGTCAAGCTCAGCCCCAATACTGACCAATAGAACCTCTATCTCTAGGCTAAATTCACCTACATTCAAAATCCTCTAGGTTACTTACATGAACACCTGTCTCTTCTTCCTTGCAGCACATATTCTGTGCCGAGTGCATCGCTCTGTGGTTCAACCGGGAGAAGAGCTGCCCTCTGTGTCGCACCGTCATCACTGAGAAGGTGTACAAGTGGAGGGACGGAGTCACCTCTCCACACCTGCAGGTTTATTGATACAGGCACAGGTGGGGGATGTGGCATATTCATATTAGCTTCTTCTTAATATGTGATTATTTCACTTTGGGTGTCAAACGCCACTGACCAGTTATCTTGGTACACACTGTTTAAGGCTGTTCTGAGGTCAGTAATAAGGACATACAACTTGCACCTATACAGTAGACATGCCTCTGGCTTATTTACCAGTACATACCTACATGTCAATTTTGCAGATATTGGAAGTGGATCCGTTTCAGGCCCGAGTCTATTTAAATGTTCCATTTATTTTTAAGTGATTTCCTCCTTTGTTGTGTTGCTATTATTATTATTTTTATTATTATTATTCACCTTTATTCTTTATACAAGCGTTTCCTGATGGGGCAGCAAATTGTTTCCACTTTTTCTTCTACTTGTAAATACGGGAACGTCAAGAAATATATAACTAATTTTAAACATTTTCCCTCATCATGAACCCTTTCGCGTCCAGTGTTTTTAAAGTTATGGAAGTGACTTTTTTTCTGATTTTGTAACAATAAATGAATGGAGGTAAGCAGCTGCAGACCTGTGCTCAGGTGTGCTTGCCGAGTTCTGCTTTAGATGCATGTTGGAGCTGTAATAGGGAAGACAAGTAGCAATACTGCAAATACTTTTAGGAAGCCCAGTGCACTGTAACATCACATGGTCCATGTCTGAACAGACCTTTGCCAGCCAGCGTCCACGCACTGAGGACAGACAAAGCAGTCGTAAAAACAAATCCTGTTTTTTCTTCTAGCTTTCAAAGACTTGTATTTTTCACAACTGATAACAAATGATGAAACAGAGCTCGTGGGATTGATTTACAACAAATTATTTTTCTATAGAGGTGACGTCACCTCTTTTTTGTAAAAAAACCAAAGACTTGGAGAAACATCTATTTTATTATGTAACAAAAAAAATGATTTCACTGTTATTTTTATCCATAAACTATCTGAATAAAAGATCTACGTTTGAATGTTTGTGACTTTTTTTTAATGGAGCAAAATAAAAATAAATCCCTTACTGACTGAACCGCTAAGCATCAACACTTTGGTGTGAAAATCAATCCGTAAACTGCTGCCAAAGACGAAGACATTTAGCCACTTTGCTTTGTACTGATGGTCCATTCTGTTATGATGCCACTGCTCAGAAACAATATCATTTTAATTTTCACTTAATTACGTACATGATACAATAGCATTTAACCATCTGAACTGCCAGATCTAAGGACAGCAACAAATGTCATTAAATGCCCACCAGTGATTTAAAGGTGCTCTGAGGAACTTTCAGTTTGTAGTTATTCCTGCACCCCCTTTAGACAAAAGCGTTAAAGTATTTTTACTACACCAGCAGTTGTTCCTGGGTGAGAGCACCTCTGACAAAGGCATAAAGAAAAACTATATAAAAAATAGCAATCTTTTGCAACGATGGACTTGTTTGCTGTTACATGTAATTTATGAACATGATAGGAAAAATGAGACTGTTCAGAAATATTTAATAGTTCCTCGTAGCACTTTAAACAACCATTTTGACTCCTACAGTGATTCCCACCAGAAGTGAGCTTGATAAGATGGTCCTTCTTAGACATGAGTGTGGCGTAGAATACTTCTCAAGCATATGTGAACACACACTTAATATATCACGTTTACTATCATCACATCAATGGGTCGGTGAGGCAAATACATGAACATCTTTGAGTGAAGTGAACCTTGCACAAACAAAGAAACTCACTGGTTTTTGCATCTTCTTGTTTCACAATAGATGCCCTTTGCTTTAACCCTGCGTTCCGAATCGCATACTTTCTACTATTTAGTATGGTACAAAAAAGATTTAGTATGTCCCAATTCTTGTGGCCAGATTTAGGATAGTTAGAAAAACCTGAATGTCTACTACATCCGGCCAGGATTTTTAGTGTTAAACAGCATCCTATTAGGGCGATTCTGACCCATAATCCAGTGCGAACCTGAAGTGACGTCACATCAACGGAGCCTCCGTATGAAAACAAACGGAGATGTAACAGATATAAAAGCAAGAGGCAAGATGTTATGATGAAATAAATAAGTAAAAGTATGTCCCAATAGTATGCCTACTGCATCCTAACTAGATTCTTTTTATCGTCTGATGTAGTATGTAGAATAGAAAAAAGAAAGTATGTGATTCAGAACGCAGGGTAAGTGAAGTTCAAAATCCTCCTGGACTGTGAATCAATGCCACAATAATACCCATCATTAAGAGAAGATTAGGTCGCCATCCTTCATTTTGGAATGAAAAAATAAAGCTGTAACTGAGGTTTTTTGTAAGACATGTTCCGTGGGAAAATAAAAATCATACTATACATACTTCTGACAAAAAAAAAAGTCTCGGACAAGAAGAATTCCAAATCAAATATTTTCACACATTCTGCTGCCTTATTCTAAATATCGCTACATAATAAATACATAGTTTTGCATAGTGTGACCCAACGCAGTGAAAACACAATGGCACTTGAAATAAATATTGTAACAAAAGGAAGCAAGTGGAAGTAGAAAGTGGAGTGACTTGTCATTAACACGATTGTACTGGAATGGTAGAAAAGAAAATCCGTCAAGCTCAGCCCCAATACTGACCTCTATCCTCTACCTCTATCTCTAGGCTAAATTCACCTACATTCAAAATCCTCTAGGTTACTTACATGAACACATTAGAATGTCTATGCAAGCTTCAACACGGGAATATCGCTACATTTTGAGGTCATGAGATTTTTTTTCTTTTTTTTTTTTTTTAAACGGTGTAACCTTTGAGGCTTGGTATTAACAGTAACACGTCGGTCTACGGCTATTTTTTGTTTGTTAACCATCACAAATCATTTGGTTCGTTGACACAGTGCTTTTGGTCAATTCGTTCAGTATTTTGGATAACGAGAAACATCAAGGGGGAGACATTCAATCTTAAAGGTCCCATATTATGCTAAATGCACTTTTTAAATGTGTTCTAACATATCCATGCGTCCACGGTGTGCCTAGAGACTGCCAAAATATCAAAAAAAATAACAATCTCTCCTTTTCTCACTCTCCCCCTTTCTGAAACCCCCACCCCTCCCCCTCAATATACTCCAGTCAGAATTCTCCCAGTTTCTGACCTCACAAACTGGAAAGCCAGAAGCTTCCACTGTGCAGCCCACACCCCTATTTCTTATTGGTCCACGGCCCTGACAGACAGAGGGCGAGGCGTATCTGGCTTCGCTTCCGGACAGGGGGCGGGGGCAGCTCAAAGATTGTATATTTACGAGGGGAGCTGCAGCTCTTTTTAAAAAATAGGCCATTGTGAGATTAGCTGAACATCAGCATAGTACAATAAATTATCTGAAAGTTTTTTTCAGCAAACAATTAAAGAAAAACGTATTAGGGACCACTAAGACCATATAATATGGTGTATAGAAAAGTGTATAATATGGGAGCTTTAAAGGCCAGGACACACCAGTCCGACTACCCAAAAATGGAGTTTGCCGATTCAGGGAGCTCCAGTCTTCCCGTCGCGGCCAAAAAAGTGCAAAGAACACACCGAGCCGACTGCTGACTTTCCGTACGCTCTGCGCTTGCGCGGGGCGTAATGTCGCCATAACAGCAGGCGGCGCTAATCTGTATTGTGGTCCGAAAAAATACGGAAGCCGGAAATGATGGGACGGCTCTCTAGACCATAAACATAGATAGAAATACGTATTTATATTTATGGACCATGAAGAGCACCATTTTTAGCAGAGAGTGTCGAGCATGGTGTCGAGCAGTCAACAAGGGTTGATGCATGTGAGTACTCGCTGAACGAAACAAACAAACACATTAAAACGATGGCTAACTGTTGTTAGCTGGTTGTGCTACCCGCCTCACTTCCGGGCTTCACTGATTCGCTAGCCCTCCACAAATCAAATTGCTCCAACTGAAAGACTGCCCGCCGACATCTATGACGACCGATTTCACGGCACACACCAAACAGATTTGTGTCCCCGCCCCCTACAGACTCTACGACGGCGATTATCGGGCCGGTGTGTCCGGGCCTTTAAGCTACATTTTCATTCATTCAATGTTCAGCTAGTTCATAGTAATGTGGGTTAGGGCACCAAAAAAGGCATTTGGAGTGTTTTACATTCAAGTGAACAGTGATTCTGGACAGGTCCACCTAACAAGAAGAAGCATTCCCCAGTTCAGACACACTAGTTAAGCAGTTGCAGCATTTTGGAATCAATTGTGGACCTGATGCCTTCAGCTGAAATGTCACTCTTTTCTTTTTTCTAGCTGCTCTGCCTACTCCTGACTACACGCTCCTGTTACCAAGGCAATGTGATTGTTTTCCTCACAAACAGATATAAGGAATACTGGAAGCATTGGGAAATTGTTATCCAATAAATCCTACCTACTGACAGTCAGTGCGTTTACATGCAGACGGGTAAATAAACGAATAAGACTTCAACAGGACTTGTAAAATGCATGTGAACAACTTTAGCCGATCTACTTCGCACACAAATCGGCACATTAACGGACAAGCGAAGTCGGATAAGAACACCTAGATAACTCGTTCGTAGTCGGCATTCTCTCTGCATGTATACAGGAACACATATCGCATATCAGACTTTGCGTTCTGTGCTTGCTCGGAATCCCTGCCGGGGAGACAACGTAATAAATCGAAGAGTTGTTGCCGGAATGGAACCGGACCTGGCTCTATAACCACTTGTTGAAAGGGCTACTGCACCCCACTCAAAAAAGTTCATTTAGTCTAATTTGGTATGAACATACAAGTTAATGAGCTACAGCACCACCTAGCATAGCCATGCTCCGGTCATTTAAGTGACGCGGTCCGTTCGAGTGGCAAGTTCGGTATATGTCTTAATCCAATCTAGTTGTCCCATGGAAACGCACTGACTGTTACCAATTGTGTTGAGGGAGAAATAACCACCTTTTACCTAATGCTTTACACTTGAATGGAGGCTAACACTTGTAAACACTAAAACGTAACCTGCTTTCCTCCAGAACTGAGAGCTAGCACCAGTGAATCATGTTATCATGCCAGTTTGAGTTCCACTGAAAGCGCCTCAGCCCGGTGGTCGTCCGCTAGCATTGCCCACACCAGCTTTAATGGAGGAGCACCGCGCGGATACTGTATCTACTGGTACTGTTCATTGTCTGCATCAGGCTGAGTGGGGAGGACTTGGGGAGCTAAGAGAATAGGGGAAGGCGCTGCTGGAGGAGCTGGTGATCAGTCAGTGTCAATCAATTTTAAAAAATAAATCTAGAAGTCTCTTTGAAAGGGAAAGCATAAAAAGGGAAGAGGGAGGAATTGAAAGAGTTCCTAAGTGTTCTTTGGCAAGGCCGTGCGTCATAGGTTCATGCGTAGATGCTGGGGCCTCTTGGAGTTCATAGGGTAGGCCTGCTGCTTCTTGTAGGGCTGCCCTGCGTTGATGCCTGCAGGCTGCCTGATAGGTAGCGGGGCAGAGGCCTCGGAGTTGCTGCTGCTACTGGTGGTGTCCATCTGCTCCTCCATTGGCTGCTGCTCCACCGAGCCAGGGGAGAGCAGGGGTCGGCTGGCTGTGTGGGCGGGACCCCGGGGCCACCAGTCCCCGCCTACAAACTTCACTGGACTGTGGAAGAGTTAGTAGTAGTAGTTATTTATTCAGTCATTAAAAAAATTAAAAACATTCATTCAACCACAAACAGTGAGTGAAAAGGTTTAGGCTGAGGCTAAAGCGTATTTATGCCTATTCTATATTCTTATCATTTAGAGGAGAGGGAGATGTGAGAAACCAGCCCTGCGCTCCAAAACCCATACTTTTTGCAATTTAGTATGGTAGAAAAAAAACATTGAGTATGCTTTAAAATACCCAAATGCTAACTACCGCCGTACAAGATTTTTTGTTGAAATCTGCATGCTATTTGGGCGACTCTGACCCACAATCCAGTGCACACCGGAATCAACGTCACATTGACGGAGCCTCCGTATGAAAACAACAAGGGATGTGAAGGGTATATTAGCAAGAGGCAAGATCGAGGCGCAATGTTATGATGAAATAAATAAGTATGTCCCAACTGTATGTCTACTGCATGCTAACTAGATTATTTTTACGATCAGTTGTAGTATGTATGAATAGAAAGAAGAAAATAGTATGCGATTTGGAACACAGGGTTGGAATATTCCCCTTGATTCTGTGATGTGAAAAGGTCACAGAGGCAGCTCTTGAATGGGATTGTTCAGTGAGAAAAGAAAAAAAAAATTCTAAAAAAAAGTATGGAGTTTAAAACTCACTTTAACCTCACAGGATGGATGTGAATTCAATAGACACCATTCTTACCATAGTAAAAAGGCACACAAGGTCCTCAATTCCCTTTATCTGTCTGACAAGCAGAGAAATGAACAATGTTCAACCCATATGGACTATTCTTGTTTGAGCCCTCAGAAAGCTCATTGGAAAAGAACTTATTTTCTAAGCGATGGCTTTTATTCATGGCTAAGCTGGCTACATTTTTTGCAAGATCAGCTAATGAGTTAAGCAATGTGGGAAAGACATGCTGTGGGGGGGGAATCTGTAAATGAACAATGGAATTGAATGGAAGCAGAGAGAGAGAGAGAGCTTTTACTGATACCTCACAGGTGTTCTGGGGCTGCCTGGGAACTTGCGTGGCGAGCGGACCCTTGGCTCAAAGGAGGACTTCTCTTTGACGTTCTCCAGCACAGATGGAGCTACGTATGTGAAGCCCTGGGGGGGGGGGAGAGAAGTGAGTCCACCTCTTCAATGAGACGGCATTTCCAAAAACACAAGCCGCAAGTCAATGATGAGCAATGAAACGCTGGTTAAACCATCTCGTGCAATGCGAGTGGAACAGTGAGGGAAGCTTCCAGGAAAAGCAGAAGACTAAAAACCAGATGGGAAGCATTAACCCATTTCTCGTAAGACCGACTTGTTGAAAAAGGAAAATAAAAAAAGAGGAGGTGTATGTGTCCAGAGCTGGCCCATTGTCAGTATGTTAGTGTACATGATGCATCTGTGCTGCTCTAATAACTTGACTTTTATTTAAATGATAAAGAGATATTGGGAGTATTACTTTACAACCAAATGTGTTCTCTACAAAAAGTAAACATACTAATTGTGAGAAAGTACTCAACTGACTGGCTCCAGGCTATGGGTCATCTTTGTGATAACTTACATTGTCGCCATTGTAAGAGCCCAACATGTACTAACATGTCGATAATGTAACAAAAGGCTGAGCCCAAAAGCTTTTTGTTGCATTATCTTCCAGTTATCACATTTATGGTTTTATTAAAAAAGTATTACATTGTTGGTGATTGTAACATTGAGGGCTTTTAAAGTTTAAACGCCTCATGGCCTTTTCCTATACTCAACAAAAATATAAACGCAACACTTTTGTTTTTGCTCCCATTTTTCATAAGATGGACTTAAAGATCTAAAATTCATTCCAGATACACAATATTACCATTTCTCTCAAACATTGTTCACAAATCTGTCTAAATGTGTGATAGTGAGCACTTCTGCTTTGCTGAGATAATCCATCCCACCTCACAGGTGTGCCACATCAAGATGCTGATCTGACATCATGATTAGTGCACAGGTGTGCCTTAGACTGTCCACAATAAAAGGCCACTCTGAAATGTGCATTTTTTTGCTTTATTGGGGGTCTGGGGACTCAGAACCAGTCAGTATCTGGTGTGACCACCATTTGCCTCATGCAGTGTAACACATCTTCTTCGCATAGAGTTTATCAGATTGTCAATTGTGGTCTGTGGAATGTTGTTCCACTCCTCTTCAATGGCTGTGCGAAGTTGCTGGAGACGGCTTATGGTGGAGAAATGAACATTCAATGCACGAGCAACAGATCTGGTTGACATTCCTGCTGTCAGCATGCCAATTGCACGCTCCCTCAATGCTTGTGGCATCTGTGGCATTTTGCTGTGAGACAAAACTGCACATTTCAGGGTGGCCTTTTATTGTGGACAGTCTAAGGCACACCTGCGCACTAATCATGATGTCAGATCAGCATCTTGATGTGGCACACCTGTGAGGTGGGATGGATTATCTCAGCGAAGCAGAAGTGCTCACTATCACACACATTTAGACAGATTTGTGAACAATGTTTGAGAGAAATGGTAATATTGTGTATCTGGAATGAATTTTAGATCTTTAAGTCCATCTCATGAAAAATGGGAGCAAAAACAAAAGTGTTGCGTTTATATTTTTGTTGAGTATAATATGGGCGCGCCACAGCCCCTTATATGGTACTCTGGGGAGGACGTAACCGGATGACGACAGTGACGTGCATGCGACGTCGAAGCTGTGATAGTAAACATCAAAGATGGCTGCGGATATGTTGTGTGAGTTTGAGACTGCTTTGGCCTCGACCCTTAACGATTTGGAAGACGGCACTCAAATCTTTCATTAGCAAGTAAGTGGAATGTTCTATTTTGCTGACCGACAACGGCAAATGTTTAATTTAACAGTTTAACAGCTGTTCGCTAAACGAAAGGGGCTTACGTCGCCCTGTGCATCGCTCTGATTGGTTGTAGTGCTATCCAACTGCGTGCAGTGGCATTTGAAATGCACGAGTAGGAGCCGCCCCTTGAGTTGGAAATTACTACTGATCGTGGCCAGACCCTCTATCGTTCAAGATATCAGGGTCTAGATTTCCAGGCTATGAATCTGGTGCACTTTGAAAGGAAAATTAAAAGGCTAAATCTGAGGAATTTTGTGTGAACAAATAATTTGGAGACACTGGGTCGGATGAATAAGAAGCTATTAAAGAAAGACATGGATTTTCCATAAAAATATTAATTTAAAATAAAATATTATGCAGGGTCCTCTGGGATGGGCTTGGTGCTCTTTTTCTTTTATGGGACATATTTATCTGTAATATAATGAATACATTTAAATGCAGTGAGAGGAACAAAGCAGAAGAACTCTGTTGTCCAGCTATCTTTTTTTCCACAGACGAGGCTGAAATGATATAATAATAATATGATATAATAATATGATGTTAATATCAAACACACAAAAAAAAAAATTTAGATGGTTTTTGTGGGCACCCCTGGCGGTCGGGGGCCAAGCAACCGCAAAGTTTGCTTATGCGATCGGGCCCGGCTCTGATTGTGAGCGCACTGCTAGCGCTTCATTTCTGCAATGTGCGCTCATTAAAATGTCAGCTTCACTTAAGAGTCCCGTGTGGGTCAACAGTGCAGTGCAAAATATGCAGCATACAGTTATAACATGTCTACGACTGTGATGTTAAATCACCTTCACACAAAGCCTCCGCCCGAGCAAAGCAGCGAGTCGATCGCTGTGACGGTGAAAATCACCGGGAGACCTCGCCAGTGTGAGTGAGGGAGACGCCGCTCAGAAAAAAACTCTGTGGTTTGATGGATAAAATGATAGTCGGGGATATCCTGCCCGTTAACGTTGTCTACAGGAACGGCTTCCGCGATCTGTTTGTCTCGAGTCTAAATATACAGAGCCATGTCGGCAAACGCGACTAAAGGGACTGTACAGTGAGCTGCGGCCCTCCGTTAGTTTCTGTTTTCAGCCGAGTAAGTTACATTCACCTCCGGCTCCGACGCATTGACAGCGTTTAATCAAAGCCTCTAATTTTTTATTGAGTCCTCCCACCCCCCAAAAAAGAAAAAAAAAACTCTTCGGATCGATAAGATTCACGTGGGTCATATTTTGATCCAAAACGGCGAATATTGCCGAAAAGCGACGAGTTTGCAGGAATGTGACAACAGAAAGTGAGTCAGAAAAGTAGCAGCAAGGGGGGCGCCCTTAGCTCAGTTGGTAGGGCGTCCCCCCATGGTCCTCGGCCAGCAGCGGACCCGGGTTCGATTCCAGCCAAAAGCATAAAAAAAAATGCCAAAAAATATATATATATAAAAAAAAAGTAGCAGCAAGGACTGTAAGTTGACAATATGTGGTTGCTCTGACAGGGACAATGGCCCTCCCATTCCATCAAAGGCAGGCTCTTAAATGCTCAAGGTTGCAGCTAAAAAGTTGAATATGTTGAATCTATTCAGGTCTCCACAGGCCCAGTGCTTCAGGAGGGAGGCTACAACAAATGATTTCCTTTGCTCGGATGGAAACAGATTGGCTTTTACAAACGGAATTCACGGGGACAGTTTTAGTATGGTGTGGAAACCCATTTTGACATTGTTGGAAGATGCTTAACTGCTTGATTGGTGTGCTCTACTGTGGTTTGTATTTTGATGTGATTTATTTCGACTGTATAGACCCAGCTTTATCCCTGATACTGACTGACGTTCAGGCTATCCACCTTCAGGCTAGCTTTTCTTTTTGTCTTTTAAGTTTTCTTGTGTGTGTTCTTTTTTTGTTGTGTATGTGGCACGTGTGTTGTGAAAAAAAAGGAAATCAGCAGCAAGGTTGGCTGTTTCGCTAGGAGGTATGGCTCCCTTTACCCACCAGGAAGACTTGATTGGCACTTTCGCTGAGTGTGGAATCATCCGGGCTGTCCACTGGAGTCTGGCTGGTGAACTTAGAGTCAAACTGGCTGACGTCATCGGCCGATTGCTGGTGAAGGAGGAGGAGGCTGGGTTAATCAACTCATTCAAGGACCAGTCAAATAGGATATAGGTGCTGCTGCGTAATAAGACTAACCCTGCGTTCCGATCTCCATACTTTCCTACTATTTAGTATGCCAGAAAAAGATTTAGGACGTCCCAATACATGCACTTCAATTGTAGTATGCTGAAAATACTTAGATGCCCCACTAACTCGAATAGCGTTTGAGAATTTGTCTTTTTTCTTGACATAATGAAAAAAAAAAACTTCCTTATACGATTTTCTTTTCTCTCCTGTGGCTCTAAAACTCTTCTGTACTTTAGTATGTAGTGTAGTAAAAAGAAAGAGTATGTGATTTGGAACGCAGGGTAACTCACCAGAAAGGGCTTGAATGGAGGCTCTACTTTGCGAGAGAGGAGGTCATCCCAATTGATGTGCCGGAAGAATGAGTGGCCCTTGGAAGTACAATGACAGCAGCAGGCTTTTTTTTTATATTTCATGAATATCACCAGTTTAGGCAAGAATAATTTTCATTTTTCTCAGTTATTATATTAACGGATTTTTTAAAATATTTTTAGCGTGTACACTCTCGGGTACAAGGCAAGGCGACAGAAAAAATTCCTTTACCTGCGAGTGCATTTCTTTTTTAAATGGAAAGAGGTCTCATCGCTAGTTGGCTTAGCTCAAATACTGGTAGTCAATGTAAAGTATCAGCCTAAAGATAAACTTTACAAAAACAATAATCTCCTGTGTGCTTGTTGGGATGTGTGTTATTTACGTCGTGTTGCACTCTTTACTTTAATACTTTGTCATTTTAGAATCAAATGTGTACCGTTGACCTACTGACGAGCACATCCACAGTGATTTTGCCCATGCACGGTTTCCTTCTTGTTTGTAATTGATTGTAAAATGACAAAGTGCAAAAATAAATGTATAGATCGCATCCAGAGCGCACTTTAACACCTATTTAACATAGTGAAATAAAGTCCCAACAAGCACACTGGAGCGTTTAGCGATGTAGTAAAGTTTATCTTCAGACTGTCAGCTGAGGCAGGCTAATACTTCCCATTGACTACAAGTATTTGTGATGAGTTAACTAGCGATGAGCAACCTTTCATAAAAAAGCACACACAGTTAAAGGAATAGTTCCAGTCATCTTCTTTTGAACCCAAGAGTGAGGCTACAAGCTTAAAAAAAATGCAATAAGTGTTAAACTAAATCCATATTGGACACATTGCCTGTATAGACTTTGTACCTGGATCTCTGCAGCATCTCCTGCTCCAGCCCCGAGTCTCAATGAGGCATTTCGTTTCAGCAGCTGAAAGAAGACGTACTGTATTAACACTCATTTCTCAGCCTCTCTAAATGCAATTTCTGCTTATTTTTTATAAACCAGTTTTGAGAGACAGATATGAAACGTAGTAGAGAGGAATGACATGCAGAGAACAACCCGGTCTGGATTCTAACCCGGGTCTGCTGTGAAGAGGACTGAGCCTCTATGAAGGGGTGAGGGGGCTTTGACCACTACACCACGAGCCCCCCCCCCCCCCCCCCCCCTTGGAGAATGAAGCCTCTGACAGCTCACCTTTTTCAGGAGGTCCCTGGCTTCTTGTGTGAGGTAAGGTGGAAGGCTGAGTTTGCATTTCAAGATCTTGTCGATTGTCTTCTTTCGGTTTTCGCCGGTGAATGGAGGCTATGTGGAAAAGTAGCAGGACAGAAACAATAGTTAAGATATAGAAAAAAGAAAAGAAAAACACAGTGTTGTGAATTACAGTTGACGCATAAGGAGCTGATAGGTGGAAAAGCACTCACTGCTCCTGTCAGCATGTCGTACATGAGAGCTCCCAGACTCCACCAGTCCACCGCCCGGTTGTGTCCACTCCTCATGAGGATCTCTGGAGCCCTGAGGGGAGGGAGGACCAGGGTGAGACAGCAGATACACTACACTGTGTTAGGGAGATGGGATGTGGAGACGGCTCCAAAACCCAAATCGTTAGCCTCATAGCATAATTGCCTAAATCATATTACTCTACGTTTACTCTACATCTACTCTAATCTACATCTACATCTACTTTACCCTACTCTATAACTCTTAAAATATGACTTAGGCAATTATGCTATTAGGCTAACGAAAAGTAGAGTAGAGTAGATGTAGAATAAAGTAGATGTAGAGTACAAGTAGAGTAGAGTAAATATGATTTAGGCAAATATGCTACAAAGCTAACGAAATGTATCTACAAAAATCCTTAGTGATGGCGTGACATACATGTATTCGATGGTGCCACAGAAGGTGTGGGTGACCGTCCCGTCGCGGATGGACTCTTTGCATAGACCAAAGTCTGTCAACTTCACATGTCCTGGAAGGGAAAAAGGAGCCAAAGCAAGAACATGTAACATCATTCTTACATGTACAACATCCTGTTCCACTACAGTTATTATTTTTTTTATTTCCACATACAGTATTATATTTGGTCTAAATTGAATTAAAACTTTATTTAGCATTCTACTTCATATTAATATGGTGCAACTTATCTGAACACTTTCTATCTGCACTGTGTCCTTGCTCTACTGTTGTGTTTATTTGTGTCTCAGGTGCTGCTCTCTTCTAGCCTGGCTCCGCCCGCCCGCCTACTTCCGGCCAAATTTTATTTTCCCTTCAGTAGTCAGTCTGGGTGTACAGCCCATTTCCCAGTTTTGCCGGAGATTCGACAGCCGGACCAATCAGCGAACAGAGCGAGTGGCTGAGAACGATGACGTCGAAGTCGCGCTCCAGTTTCAGTTGCCAGAAGCCGGCTCATGACACACGTGACGACCAAACGTTATGCGATTGGTTGGCTAATCCAGAGTGGCACTGGGCAGATCCAATAGTTTTAAACTTTAACAGACACCCGCCTCCATGAGTGAACGTTTGCCAATTACAGCACTGCCAGACCTTCTGTACAAATGAAATGAAGTACGATGGTCTGGTAGCACCAGGCTAGCTCTCTTCACTTGTGTGTTTCTATCGTACATGTTCTTCTTCTATATTGCTTCGTTGAGAGGAGTCTGGGACTGAAGAATGTCATTGCCAATGGCTGCTGCTGTAAGTGTTGTGCATAATGACAAATAAACCATCTTGAATCTCTAAAACATGAACAAAACTACATTGAAGATCTAGGCGTGTGTTTTCTCTACCGTTGTTGTTGAGCATGATGTTCTCTGGCTTCAGATCCCTGTAGATGATGCCTTTCTGATGCAGGTGACCCAGTGCCATAGAGATCTCAGCCAGGTAGAAACTGTCAACACACACACAAGACTTACCCCCATCAGTCAGTGCGTTTACATGCAGACTCATAATCAGGTAAATAAACAAATAAGACTTCAACAGGACTTGTAAAATGCATGTAAACACCTTTATCCGATCTACTTCGCACACACGTCGGCACATTAAAGGACAAGCGAAGTCGGATAAGAACACCTAGATAACTCATTCATAGTCTGCATTCTACCTGCATGTATACAGGATCGCATATCTCATATCGGAGTTCTCGTTCTGCGCTTGCTTGAGAATCCCTGTCGGGGATTCCACAAGGAAGTGGAAGGAGACGATGTAATAAATAGTAGTGTTGTTGCCGGAAAGGAACCGGATGTGGCTCTATAACCACTTGTTGAAAGGGCTACAGCGCCACCTAGCACAGCCGAGTCAGCTATGCTCCGGCCATTTATAGGATGTTTGAAAGGCCATGTATACTCAGACAAGTGACGCGGTCCGTTCGAGTGGCAAGTTCGGTATATGTCTTAATCCAATCTAGTTGTCCCATGGAAACGCCTGATTGCACTGACTGATTATGTACATCTATACATTTCCTAGCCACAAAGTGTTCTACAAAAGCCGTTATCAGTCATTATGACGACAAATAACTGTCTCAAAGAAGGCTCCCGCTCCCCTCCCCTCACCTGGAGGGATAGGCTTCTCAAATCGCGCTGCTGCGCTACACTGAAATCTGCGACCAATACGAATATGTGACCATAGAGCCTGCATGCGCAAACCGAAAATCAGACGACCAAAATCCGTGTACCTTCTGTTCAATCCATATCCGTTTGGAAATCAAAACAAGAAAAACGAAAAGTGACCTGTTTTTTTAATAATCATCCTCTCATCTACATTATGTATTTTACTAAAACACGTTTTTATCCATTTTTAATCACAATTCATGACCAGGATATCACATATGAGAATAATGGCCTAAATGTTGATTTTGAAAAATACATGTTTCAATTTAGTGAAAGAAGTGCGTGCGCACGCGTGTGTGTGCGTGTGTGCGCGCGCGTGCCCAGAGGCGAACTTAACCATTGCGCAAAGGTAGGCAATTGCCTTGGGTCTCATAATCATCTAATAAATGTTTGTTTAACTCTTCATTCATTAATCACCGATTACGTGCGGACGTCAGCATCGCACTGGGAACTGAGGGACACACCCTACATTATTGATAATGTTATTGATACTCGTGATCAGCTGAGGCATGAGCCCCAGTGCAGACAGCTGCATATGAAAGCATTTTTATTGGTTAGGTCCACGAGTGTGTGTGTGTGTCGAGGAAAGAAGAAACTTGTCTAGGCTATATGTTGTCCACGTTTAGGCTATAGGCCATTTGAATTGAGCTTTTTGTAAAATAAGGCACTTGATGGTAGCCTATGACAGACTATGACATAGCAGCCTTTGGCAGTCAGCCAAAATATGTTTCCCCCCTCATTAAAGATTGAACATTTGGTGGTTTGTCCCGTTTTGATCTGGATCAACAGCTGTTTGTCTGTCGCTGTTTAGATCATGCCTGGTTTCCTCTGAGCAGAAAATACAGTTCGGCACGGTTCGGCAGGGTTACCCTACTAGATCTGCCATGCGTTTCCACTACCGACAAGAGGCTTTAGCCTTCTTAAAAGACGGAGATAGCCACGGTCAGAAAACACTCTATGGGTCAGAGCCATCACGGCGCTAGCTCGTGGCATTGTGGCAGCGGGATACAGTTTAACCCGCTGATTAATATAAATTATTATTTGGAACTTAAAAAATGAAAATGCACATGTTTTACATTTTCTGTTTGTCTCCTTTCCCATTATCGTATGTAAAGGGCGACATGGAAAATAAACAATAAGAAATGGCAATCAATTCATGTTCAACAGGCATATTTTGAATAAAACAATAAAACAGTCCGTTTTTTAGTTTTTTTAAATGAAACAAATAATTAAAAAATGAAATCAAACAGTTTTTTTCGTTTTTCGTGTTTTAATTTCCAAACGGATATGGATTGAACGGAAGGTACACGGATTGACCAGGGTGTGCGACCAGACCAAAAGCAGTAATAAAAACTATTTAAAAACGTCTTTCTTTGCACTGATGGTCTCGTTTGCTGTTAAAGGTAATTTATGATTATCAGAGGAAACATGAGGCTGTTTAAAAGATAGAAGATTGTATATTATTCTATTTTTATCACCTGGAACCTATTGGCGCTTTTCCACCGCATGGTATCAGCTCGACTCGACTCGACTCGACTCAACTCGCATGTTTGGCGTTTCCACCGCAATTTCATGGTACCTGGTACCTGGTAGCGGCTGCTTTTTTGGTATCGCCTCGCTCTAGTTTCCAAGCGAGCTGAGCCGATGGCAGACGGCCGGCCACTGATTGGCCAGAGACTATTGTCTGGCCAATCAGTGGTCTGCCGACGCTTCTGATTGGCCAGAGACTACCGGCTTCATTCTGTTGTTTATTCTCCCCAACTCTCCGGGACTTTTGAGTGTATTTACGCCGCGTGCAGCCTACTCTGGCTCTCTTTCATTTGATTTGCATCACAGATCCGAATTTTTCTCCATATATTCGCTAAGCTCACCCAGTGTTGGTTGTTGGGGAAGTTACTTTTAACATACGAGAGGAGACATGTAGGGCAGCTAGCAGCTAGGCTAAATAGTAGCCAGCTGGGACAGACATGATAGCGAGCGATTACATTACAAGCCTCGGACTGAACTGATTACCTCAATAAAATATTCAGGCTGAGACACGGCTTGCATTTGAAAACACGTTTCATGAAACAAGCACTAAACAGTCAACTTTATCATGCCCGTGTTTACGTTCATAGGGATGTACGTGACGCATCCCTACAGCTGACTGTGTGGCAGAGTCACACATCGGGACAACAACCCTCCCTTTTAATGGCCCGTAGCAATATTCTTCTACTTCTTTTAGCAAACAGATACAAACAGATAGGGGGGTATTTCTTAAACATTTTTCATCCGTGTTTTTGGCGGTTGGTTCAGTTAATAGTGCAACAACAACTGCTCGTAATTTCTGCTTTGCTACTTTGCTCCGGAGTAGGCTTTCAGCCCCTTACGACGTGCTGCTACCAAACCAAGTTGAGTCGAGTCGAGTTGAGTCGAGTCGAGCTACATGTGCGGTGGAAAAGCGCCATAAATGTTGTCAATTACTTTACATAAACTTGATGCACCCCCACACCCCCAATTAAAATTTGTCCCAAACCAAGGTTTAATCAGGACCGTCACCCTTGAAATTCATTAATTATTTTGTTTAATTTTATCTATAGGCCTTTGTATAAGGATACTTCCTAATTTTTATCACACTATTTTTACTTAAAGTGTTAGGTTGTGCTTATCAATTGCTCAAAATAACCAGTAGGCCTACTTCTGTGTTGGACATTACTGAACCTCTTCCCATTTACAGCACCCCTCCCCCCAAGAAAAAGATTCTGTTTAACCTAAAACAGTAGTATTTATTGAAAAATAAGCTAAATAACAGTGGAAGTTAGTTGTAATTTTAATCCCCAGTGTCCTTGAACTGTAGCACTTTATTTATGTTATTCGCCAGATCGACTGCTGGACCTGAATGTTTATGTGTGTTTAACAGGTCACTGTTTGTGACCAAACACAGGAAAATGCCACACAATATTTATATGAATGATTTTATCTGTATTGTATGTAAATTAGACTTATGATTGAAATCTGATGGGATATCTCATAACACAGACAAATACTTACTTATAAGAGACTTACTGTTAACTAAAGTACTTATTGCAGCTCTCTTTGCATAGATTTTGAGTCTAATGCTGGTGTATTAGTGCAGGTGTTTGTTGTGAGGCAGGTAATATAGTAATTATTCAGTAATAATAATCTTTAACATTTTGTCTGAAACCTTTTATGTTTAAATGAAAGGCTTCACTCGTGCTACAATACATTAAGTATGGTAAATGGTAAATGGACTTGTATAGCGCTATATCTCCGTTTATCACAGACCCAAAGCGCTTTACATTGTTTTTTTTGTACACATTCACCCAATCACACACACATTCATACACCGATAGCTACCACGCAGGGTAGGCTTAGCTCTAGGGTGCTAAGCTAACTATCGGGAGCAATTCGGGGTTCAATGTCTTGCCCAGGGACACTTCGACATGTGGCGGGGAGACACGGGATCGAACCTCCGACCCTGCACACCAGAGGCGAACTCCCTACCCACTTCGCCACTGCCGCCCCAAAGTAAAGTTGGGGCGGCAGTGTTAAGTATTATGTTATTTAGTCAACATATCGTAAATATTGATTTATATGGCTTTAATTAAATCGGCATACTGTATATACATCTGACACAGGTTGCCATCCCTTAAAATCTCCTGCCACCCTCTTGCCACCCCATGAATATTTTTCTAGATCTGCCCGTTTATGCGTGACATCTGAAAAAAATACCCATTGTCTATCAGAAACACACTGTAGATGAGTCAGAGGAAAAAGCTCTAGGCTGGTGTTATCCCATGTCCAGATGGTTAAAGGTGAAGTGAGCCATTTATTTATGTTAATATTAGTGTTAAATCGCTCCTTATTCATACCGTGATCACTTATATAGTGTGCACGTTTCATAAAGCCGATCTGCTCTGCATGTAATCGGCAAATAAACTTTTCGGGGATCCACTACTGATAACCAATCAGAAGAGAGAACGCTACAAACCGGCACCCGTCTCACTGCCGGTGCACGTGCAGAGCGACAGATTGGGTGAATGTTTATGCGCTTACAATGGCAGAGCAGGTAAAAATCCTTCCCAATGTCTGTTTTGATGGTTTTTATCATGTTTTATCACACTTACGAATCTGAGATGATGCTAGATAACTTGCTGCTTGAAGACCGCAGTGCATTAATGTGGTGACGAGGGGACTGCTAACTGCAGTAACTGATAGGAAGTTAGCTAAACTGACCATTCCGCTCACTGAACCTTTAAGTTTGTTTTTAACCGGTGACAGACAAACTAACTCACCATGCTGTGTCCTCCATGAAGATGCCTTCTCTCTCCAGCTGCATAAACAGCTCCCCACCTGCATCAAAACACACAGTGGAACAGTGGAATGGTGACACATTTGCATGTAAGATTTCAGCAGAATCACAAACATAGCCATTATGTTATGCAGCCATCATTTAAATACTGAATTCAAGGGTTTGAATGGAAGAAGTAGCGCTTATTGGAAGTTGTATATGTCCTTTCAATGCTATTTTCAAATCTGTGAAATTAAACTGTTTCTCTTTTTTGCAAAGCTTGTCAAAGTTTTTACTTTATGATATAATCAAGATAATAATCTTCAAAACCTTAACAAAGACAAAACAATGTTTGTGTCTGAACCTTTGATTCTATTTATGTTTTTGTGGCATACAATGCAAAAACACAAACTGAAAGCCTTTGCCTCTGCCCAATTTCAGAGAGCCAACCCCGTCCTAATGTATTTTTTGACGTTTTGTATATCTTCGATTCCATACGTGCCGTTCTTTACTGGAAGACAATCATAGTTACAGGATGGTAAAGTTAAGGGACAGATTACCCAGTGTGGGATTATTTGAGTTTTCTGAATGTGTGCTTTGTTTCTATGTTCAACAACAATATTACAAATAGTATTATTCCGTTTGGTAGAATTTCCCAAGCTTGCTCCATCAGTATAAACGATTCCCTAGTTAATGTTCAAACATGCAGTTATTCCTCTGCATCATACACACACTGACACACACACACAACATCTTTCTCACATACATTCTCTTGCTCCAGCTCTTTTGACTCCCCCAGCATGGACAAATGACAAAAATCCTTTTAAATTGAGTGCTTGACTCACCGCTCAGATACTCCAGGATGAGATAGAGCTTTCCCCCCGTCTGGAAGGCGTAGATCAGGTCCACGATGAAGGGATGCTTAACCTCCTCCAGAATGTTGCGCTCGGCTTTGGTGTGCGCCGTGTCCTTTGCATTACGCACAATCATGGCCTGGAGAGAGGGACATGAGAGCAGACACAGTGAGAGGGTGAGAGACAGAATGGGAGGGTGAGAGAGCGAAATGAGACGGACAGACAGAATGGGAGGGTGAGAGAGGGACATCAGACAGACAGAATGAGAGGGTGAGAGACGAACATGAGAGAACAGACAGAATGGGAGGGTGAGAGAGGGACATGAGACAGACAGAGTGAGAGGGTGAGAGAGGGACATCAGACAGACAGAGTGAGAAGGTGAGAGAGGGACATCAGACAGACAGAGTGAGATGGTGAGAGAGGAACATGAGACAGAGAGCGAGAGGGTGAGAGAGGGACATGAGACAGAGAGTGAGAGGGTGAGAGAGGGACATCAGACAGACAGAGTGAGAGGGTGAGAGAGGAACATGAGACAGAGAGTGAGAGGGTGAGAGAGGGACATGAGACAGAGAGTGAGAGGGTGAGAGAGGGACATGAGAGTGAGAGAGGGACATGAGAGTGAGAGGGTGAGAGAGGGACATGAGAGCAGACACAGTGAGAGGGTGAGAGACAGAATGGGAGGGTGAGAGAGCGAAATGAGACAGACAGACAGAATGGGAGGGTGAGAGAGGGACATCAGACAGACAGAATGGGAGGGTGAGAGAGGAACATGAGAGAACAGACAGAATGGGAGGGTGAGAGAGGGACATCAGACAGACAGAGTGAGAGGGTGAGAGAGGGACATGAGACAGACAGAGTGAGAGGGTGAGAGAGGGACATCAGACAGACAGAGTGAGAGGGTGAGAGAGGGACATCAGACAGACAGAATGGGAGGGTGAGAGAGGAACATGAGAGAACAGACAGAATGGGAGGGTGAGAGAGGGACATCAGACAAACAGAGTGAGAGGGTGAGAGAGGGACATCAGACAGACAGAGTGAGAGGGTGAGAGAGGGACATGAGACAGACAGAGTGAGAGGGTGAGAGAGGGACATCAGACAGACAGAGTGAGAGGGTGAGAGAGGGACATCAGACAGACAGAGTGAGAGGGTGAGAGAGGAACATGAGACAGAGAGTGAGAGAGGGACATGAGACAGAGAGTGAGAGGGAGAGAGAGGGACATGAGACAGAGAGTGAGAGGGTGAGAGAGGGACATGAGACAGAGAGTGAGAGAGGGACATGAGACAGAAAGTGAGAGTGAGAGGGTGAGAGAGGGACATGAGACAGACAGAATGACAGACAGTGTTTGTCCTTGATTTTGATGAATGAACAATTTTTGTTTTTGCCGTCTAGTTCATTGACGAGGTCTGTACTGTTGAATATGCTCAACTATTAAAGCTGGGGTATTTCATCTAATGAAATAGTACATATCTTATCTGTGCTTTTTTTTTTTTTTTTTTTTTTTTTTTTTTTTAAATGGAAGGAAATACACAGATTAACTTTGTATGGTTATTTATTCAAATCAAAGTATCCCTTGAAATAAAACATTTTCAGTTTTGAAGTAAAAAATCAACTTCTCCAAAACGGTAGAAAATAAATAACTTGCATTTCCTGCAAATAAAATAGAGTAAAAAAGAGGGCCTAAATCAAAACAATGGACATGTCCAAGTTTAAGTGGATTACAGGGTCTGAATGTCGGTTTGGATGATTTTATTGATGAGTTGCCCGGCCACCCTAATACAGAGGGCCAGGGTGTCAAACAGTAACTTTAACCCTGTAGGCTGTAGAGCTGTCATAGCCTTAGCTCCAGTCAAGTATCATTAAGCCAGTAAACACAGTCATTAACCAAAACATAGAGCCTGGGGGGGGAACATGAGCTGAGTCAGGTCCCAGCTCTGTGTCAGCTGCAGACAGCAAGCCAAGCTGAACAGAAGCAGCAACAACGGAGCTTCCAATGGGAGGGGGGGGGGGGGACGGGGACGGGACGGGACGCCTGCTGCCATTATTTTGGGTGGTCCAGCCCTTAGCTTCTGGCTTCACAGCTGAATGCACCAGTATGTCACCAAACTTAGGCACACACAGCAATGCTCAGTGTATGACAAACACTGAACACAGGTAAGCTGTATTGGGCCTTGGGAGTCAGCTGAAAAGTTTAAAGTGCGTATTGGTGACTTATGTGTGGGTGACACTTTACCGTGTCACCCACACATAAGCCTCCTGTCTAAGATGATCGGGAAACCACCGTGTGTTTCGTGAGGGAGGCGGCTGCAGCAGAGATGTAGTTCCGTCTCTTCACGTGTAAACATACCAAGGCTCAAAGCTAGCTAGCGCCGCTTATTTTCTGTCACAAAAACCATGGACTACATTTATTCTAAGGCTGGAGTACACTATACTTCTCCTTTACTGTAATGTAAAATACAATGCAATGTAAAACTACAGAAAAAATACGAGCACACTAAGTGACACATCTTCAATTCACTACGACCTACTACTGCCTGCAGGTAGATGCATTCACGTTCGGTCAGTTAGGACTTTCACACCGCGGCAAAATCGGAGCCGGTTCTGGGCTAGTTCGGAGCTAGAGACAGTGTTTTGGCTTCACAACGCCAAAGAATCGGCTCCGGCCTGTAAAAACCGGTTCAACTCAAACACCAGGATTGAGCAGGGTCTAAATCAAGAACTGCTTTTACGCCAGGGGCGGGGTTATCCTTACCTTCATAGAGGGATTATCCTGACCAACTCAAAGCTTAAACCTCATGCCCGCCATATTTAAAAACACATTTTTTCATGATGTTGCTCTTTTGCCGGCTACATGGCTGGCTCTGGTAGTTGTGAAACCAACCGGTTCATAACTGGGATAAGGCTGTAACCAGTTTTGAACTGGCCCCAGCACCAGCCCGGAACTAGCTCATGGTTCTTTTTGGTGTGAAAGGCCTAAGAGTCTACCAGATGCTACGTAATATGACGCGTTTGACGTAGGGGGTTAAAAAAAAGAACTTTGTAGGAGCTTAGCTCAAAACAGCCACTTTGCTCTCCGAATCAACATTCTTATGTTTTGAAAAACAAAAAAAATCCTGCATATTATTTTTCAATGGGGATGTCCATAATAGATTATGTATACATCTAGGAATATTTTTAACTTCCAATACACACTTTAAGGGCGCACTCACACCGTGCTCCAGTACGATTACAATTTCTAGCAAACTCTCCACTTCGCAATCGCACCGGAACCCACTTGAACCTCTTGCCGCCATTGTTAACAATTATTGTGGGGAAGAAGGGTCGCACATGGAATACGTCAGTGCGTGTCATCTCATTTGCATCTGTGCCATTCTCTCTGGCACACCTCTCCAAAGTTTGCCGTGGCCTAGGGGGGGGGGGTTCAGTATGGGGTTACGGATGGCGTGGTCACACTAGCCAAACGTTCTAGACTTTAGTATGCAAATGAGCTCGGGCACGGAACAGCGGCCCTAGTGTGAGTGGGCCCTAATTCCCCCCATATACCTAAGAAATCTACTTATGGATAAGATCATACAGATGCCATTCCTCTTACATGACAATACAATACTGTGTGGACACTAGGGCGCGGTTAGGCTCATGTCAGTATGGGTGATGGAGAGAATGAGCCTAACTAAGTTATCCTCTATCAAAGAGACAGTTCTCACCGAATGAGATCACAAACTAACTCACCTTCTTCAAAACCTTCATAGCAAATATCTTTCCAGAGGCGGCGCCTGATACCTTCCGCACCTGAAACACCTGAAAGGGAATTGACCATTTTAAACCAAATCCATGGTACACAGACCCTGCATTCCAATATCCATACTTCCCTACTATTTAGTAGGCCAGAACGTTTTTTAGGATGTCCCAATAAATGCACGTCATTTGTAGTATGCTGAAAATACATAAATGCCCCATTAACTCCAATAGCATTTTGGAGTATTCGTCTTTTTTCTTGACATTTCTCGACATAATGAAAAAAAATCTTCCTTGTCTGATTTTTTTCCTCTCCTGAGGCCCTCAAACTCTTCTGTACTTTAATATGTAGTGTAGTAAAAAGAAAAAGTTTGTGATTTGGAACACAGGGAGAGTTTCAAAATGAACACTTGTTCATTGAGAGAGAGCCAATGAGCTCATAATGAGCTAGCTAAAGCAGTAGTGACAGTATTTTACTGCAGGTCTGACAGTGCTAAAACCTGCACAGTTCACTGTTGCAACAATCTCAATTTTAGTTTGTGTCTAACTTCTCCCTACGGAGTGAAAACACACACACACAAACCCATTCCCCAACTAACATTACTCCCTACTGCAGGTTACATCAAATATTCAAGGGACTGTTGTAAATATAATAGACTTTTTTAAGCACTTATTTTACGTGTTTATGTGTATCCATTCGACTTAGCTGTGGACAAAGGTCACTGTCTTCATGTGAAACATTTTTATTCTTCTATTATTCAGACTAAAATGCAAACAGGGAGTCCTTTGATTTTGCATGGGACAAAGAAGTCTGTTTTTGAGTAGCTAGAGTACACCAAACTCTTTAAAAAACTAGCTGTCAGTTTTAAGGCCAGGGAACCTCTAACCTGTGCCAAACATTGTACCGTTGTTACACACACACACCCACACAAGAATATCAAAACAAATGACAGTGTGTTTGAACAAATGGGATTTCTTTGTAATGCCAAATTTCCCAAGATGCGGAAAATGACTTCTTAGTCATCCTACACAAAAACCACTTCAAGACGGAGTCAGTCATGCATCTGCTCGCTGAGTGAAAAGTATTTCCAGAATAACTTTGGAAAACACTTTAAACTTAGTCAGGCTAAGAAAAGAACACGTCAGTACATTTCCAGAGCTTTATGAGTTAGCAATATCAGCATAACACCATGTTAACACCGACATAAAACCATAAAAACAAGGCAGATGGTCTGACACTCATGCCCCTTCTAAACCGTCTATGAAAGGTAGGAATAATGTGTCTTTTTACCCTGATATACCCCTAGATACAGTGAGGTGCAGGTTATGGAAAGCTGGGTATGTGGGTAAAGGAGGACATGGATCAGGGACAGCAGAGCTTACATTTCAAAAAATATATAAAACTTTGATTTCCATTTTTATATGAGAGAATGTTGGTCTCACCTTTCCATAGCCTCCTTTTCCTAACACTTTCAGCAGCTCAAAGCATTCGGGCCTGATCTGCTCGGTTCCCTTGTTCACACTGTTCTCTGAAATTTCAAACTTCTCACAGTCATCCATGTTACTGGCAAAACAAACAAAAAAAATAAAGAAAACAATTACATACCAAAAACATTCACTCAACATTTTGTGTTAAGAACGTTTCACAGTTCACACACATTGGATGGAGCACAATCAATTATTGAGAGTTACAAGCAGCCAAACACATGGACAATAGAATACACAGCTGTCTGACAAATGGGGCGTGTCAGGTAAAAGACCCCAAGATGATATACATTTTTACTGGGTAAGTAGAGATGAGTGGCAACATTGTAGAATAAAGTGGAGAAAAATAACAACAGATGGGAGGTCACTGAAAGGCTTGAATATGACGCTGTGTATCATATGCTTTGGTTTTCTAATCTCAACTAAACTGAACAGCTATGAGAGAGAGCACAGTGTTGGATAGCGCTCTCCACTAGCGTCTTCAAAACCCCAAATGCCCATATGCCAAGGGAGACTGAATGAGATATAGGCTATGGTGGGACCCAGAGAATTGCAGTGTTGCTTATACTCACAATTCAAAGCCACTGCATTGGTCCATGTACTCGCTGACCTGGCCCTAAAAACAAGAGGAAGAGTGGGACAGAAAACCTCAGCATTAGGACAGTGAGGGAGGACATTTACCAGCCAGGTGGAGTCAGCCATTCTGGGGAAGGTACATGTTGTCAAAATAACAGGGATTCGTATCTCCTTACGATTCCTGTAGGCCTGCTCAAACGTTTGCGTGCGCTGGAAAGAAATCCAGTATAAAATACACAGCCGAGTGTCAACAAGGTTAGGCTATTTGAACAAAGGGAGCCCACCTTAGTAACACTAACCATGTCGGTGTAACTGATAGCTAATAAACCAATGGCTGGAGCAGTTTCTGATATACTACACATCATGACGCCAACCACACTAACTTCAAGTTAGGTGAACCGGCTCAAGATGGCAACGGAGTAAGTTGTTCAAACGGAACTATCCTCCAACTTTTTTTAAAGAAAACGCATCAGTTCTTTTCCAGGAGGAATTGCAGTAATGCCATACATCTCCTCTACCAAACGCAAAACTGAAGGTGGCCCACCCGTTACTCCTACGAAAACACCTCTCTCAAAAAAAGGGAAAATGGAAAAAGAAACCGCAGACAACATAGTAGCTGTGCTAAAGCTAGCTATCGAGAAGCAAGGCTCTTCGATTGGAAAGTCTATCGAGGAGCTCAAGTCTTCCATCAACTTTCTCTCTGCTGACATGCAAGAAATAAAAGGTACAATGCAACACACTGTTGATCGAGTTAGCAAAGCTGAAGAAAAAATCCAGTCCAAATCCAGGAAAACAAAGTGCTTGATTTGGCGCGCTACAAGAAAAGATGGAATCTCCGCCTGCTCAGTCTGCCTGAAGTAGATGGGGAGGAGGTGAGAATGAAAGTTATCGACATTTGTCAAAATGTCGCCCCGGGGTATAATGAGAAGTTTCTGGAAGTGATCGATTCGGTACACAGGCTTGGAAGAAAAAACCCAGCCAAAGCACAAGACCGCGATGTCATAATACAGTTTTCTATGAGGCACTTTCGTGACATGATTTGAAAGATGGCCAAAAATTCTGAATATCTGAAACAGAAAAATCTCCGCTTCAAGGAAGATCTTACTGCAGAGGATCGCGAAAAAAGGAGCCGGCTGTGGCCAATAATCCAGCAAGCCCGTCAAGAGAAGAAGATTGCCTTTTTTGTCGGAGGGAGAGCCTTTGTGGATAACAAGGAAATTCACTGACTGATCTGATGCTCACGTTCAAGTTAAAGGAGGATGAGTTCTGCTGTCTGCATATAACCAGTTTTAAGGTTAAAGCGAGTGACAGTTGTTCTGTTTAATAATTTCTGTTATTAAGTTTTTTTCAGTTAACGCTCGAGGCTTGAGAGACATTACAAAACGAAAGGCTTTATTTTTATATGCAAAAATTTTTAATGCAGACTTTTGTCTAATCCAAGAAACTCATTCTGTTGTTGAGGACAATACATTTTGGAAATCCCAATGGGGAGAAGACTTGTGAATGTCACATGGAAGCCAGCGATCAGCAGGAACACTAATTCTTAAACACAAGTTCAATGGAAAAATGATCCTTACACAAAGTGATCCACATGGACATTATATACTTATGGTTCTTTATCTTTATAACCAGACCTTTTTAATAGGTAATGTTTATGGCTATAATAACACCAAGGAAAACAAGGAGCTGTTTGAAAAGCTAAACTCGAATATAGATGCCCTATTGCAAAGATTCCCTGATATGAAAATTATTTTAGGTGGAGACTTCAATACTACTGTTAATGATAATGTTGACAGATGGCCAAGCAGACATAAAACAAACTCTATTATAACTGATCTTATGAATGAGAGGGGCTTAATTGATGTATGGAGAGTTAACAATCCCAACTCTAAAGAATTTACCTGGAAAAATAGATCTGGCTCTTTACAATCAAGAATAGACCTTTGGTTTATTTCTGAATCCTTACCCTACTCGCACTGTAAAGTTGAGATTATTCCCACACCACTTACGGACCATAAAGCCATTGTTTTGACGTTGAATATGTCATCAGATAGAGTAAATAAAAGAACCCCTGCATACTGGAACAGGGCTGTACAGTGCAACAGTTTTGATCGCATTTGCTACTGAAATTGATCACGTGCGATGATGAATACAAGTCCAATCGCACTAGTGCTAGTTGATATTGAGGAGAGGCTGTCTTTGAAACACAGAGGAGAGATGCACAACACTGCTTAGAGGGCTCTACATTAACACTCCAAATGAGGGTAAATGTAGTCTTAGGCAAGTAAGTTATTGAGTCCACCCTTCACTTTGGCTGGTGAAAGATATGTGTCCTCGGGATCTGTGCTCGTGCAGCGATTCTGCCGAATAAAAACTTCACCAAAGGTATTAACCGGAAGGAGATTACCGCAGTTAAGTTAGCGTGTGTGCAAACAGAACATTTCCTGTGCGCCTTCACGTTAAAAGCGTGTTACTAGCCAACCGTGAGTTGAGTTTTATTTTGAAGCCTGTAAGAACAGGAAGTTAGCGCTTGACAGTCCTGCAGTGCTCTAGCTAGAAAGGCCACTCATTCAGCTGCAGAGAAAAGTCAACAGTAGTCTAAAAACAAAGTTTGAAATAAGCCACTGAAGAACAACTTCCAACACATTCACAACAACCTATTTAATTTATCCTAAATTGTACCAATATGTATAGGCTACTTATTTATTTAATAGGCTATGTTTAATGTTTTAAAGTTTGGTTTTAATTAACAAGGACATTTTCTAAAAATGTTTATTATTATTAATATAATAATTATATGTATATACAAAACATATATAGATATAGATATTATTTTTATATTTTTATGGGGAAAAATAATTCTGAATCAGCAAAAAATTGCAATTGGCAGGATAGATTCTTTTGTCTAAATTAAAATCAGTGCAACCCTATTCATTCTTCTACAATTATTACTGCACACACTAGGATATAATATTAATTGAGAATCTCAAATGAGACCAAGATGACAGGCTCAAAGGTAATTACAGTGAAATACAAGGGTTAAGGTTATGCAAGTTTTCGATCATACTTTGTGTGCTACCAAATTTATTTTTGTGCTACTGAATTTTTTTGCTTGCTAGCACCAGTGCAACCACCTAAAAAAATAAGCGTACAGCCCTGTGGAAGCTCAATAATACACTCTTATTCAGTGAACCTCTAAATTTAATTATCCAAAATAAGATAACTGAGTTTCTTAGACTGGCAGAAAATGAGAGGGCTTATGGGAAATACTGGGAGTTATTAAAATTTGAATTAAGGAAAATCCTAATGGAAACAGGTGCAAATGTTAAAAAAGACAAGAAAAGGGAAGAAAATACTTTGATATCAAATTTGATCTCACTATCTTCTATCTTACCTGAAAATATGTCTGATAGTCAAAAAGCACAGTTACAAACATTGCAAATTAAATTAGATCAGTTATATATCAGCAAAGCAAAAGGAGCCTTTATTCGCTCAAGGGCAAAGTGGCTAGAAGAGGGGGAACAGAACTCTTAGTTATTTCTTTAAACTAGAGAAACAAAGGCAAAACAAAAATGGAATTACAAGACTCTCTTTTAATGGCACAGATGTTGATAATCCCACAGACATTTCTAACATTTGTGAAAATTATTATAAAACTCTATATGAATCAAAGTTGTTACCAGCTGAGATGGGTGAATTCTTTAACTCCCTTGGGGATGTTAAAACAATTGGAGTTGCTAACCAAGCGATCTGTGATTCTCCAATTACTATTGTAGAAATTAAGGATGCTATTAAGAAACTTAAAGTAAATAAATCACCAGGAACTGATGGATTGACTTCTGAATTCTATAAAATATTTTCTGAAGAGCTTTCCCCTTTTTTGCTTAATGTCTTTAATGAGAGTATCAACAAAGAAGAACTTCCCTCTTCATTATGCCAAGGCCTAATTACTTTAATCCCAAAACCCCAGAAAGATATCTTAAAGTTGGATAATTGGCGTCCCATCTCATTGTTAAATAATGATTATAAAATTATTGCAATATGTATAGCTAATAAATTAAAAAATTTTCTAAACTGCATTATTGGTGAATCCCAAAATGGCTTTATGTCTGGTAGACACATAATAGATAATATAAGACTCGTCCTTGATATATTAGACTATTCAGACTTAGTGCTAGATGATAGTTTCATTCTTTTTCTTGATTTTCAAAAGGCCTTTGACTCTATAGAACATGAATTCATATTTAAAGCCCTTGATATGTTTGGATTTGGAGAACATTTTAAAAAATCAATACGTACATTATATGCTTTTGGGAATAGTACAATTAAATTGCCCTATGGAACCACAAAGAGATTTAGAATAGAACGAGGGATTCGCCAAGGCTGTCCTGTTTCACCATATTTATTCCTGATTCCCATGCAAATATTAGCCATATTTATTCAGAATAGTAGCTTGAAAGGCATCTCAATAGCTGGAAGGGTAATTTCTTTGTGCCAACTAGCAGATGATACGACTTTATTTCTACAGGACAGGTCTCAGATTGTTAATGCAGTAAACTTATTTGACAAGTTTTCAGCAGCCTCTGGTCTCAAACTTAATTTATCCAAATGTGAGTTGCTTCCCATCAAGCCTTGCAATGACTTAGAAGTTTAAGGTATCCCTGTGAAGTATAAAGTTAAGTACCTTGGTGTTATAATAGTTAAAGAACAAAACTCAAGAATGAATGACAATTTTAATCCACTCATCTCTTCACTGCAGCAAAGATTCAATTCATGGCTCCAAAGAGACTTAACGATAACTGGTCGAGTCTTGCTCTCCAAAGCTGAGGGCCTTTCTAGACTGGTTTATACTAGCTCAGCTCTTGATGTTTCCAAAGATTTATGTACAAAAATTGATAAAACTTAGTTTGATTTCATATGGAAAAGAAAATCACATCTCATTTGAAAAAATGTTATGATTAACAAACTAAGCAATGGTGGATTCAATGTTTTAGATTTTCATACTCTTCATTCCACTTTTAAAATTAAATGGTTAAAAAGATATTTAGCTAATCCAACCTCATTATGGAATTTCATTTCAACATATATATTTGAAGCCTTTGGAGGATTTAATTTTCTGTTAAGATGTCATTTTAAAATAGAAAAGCTTCCCATAAAACTTTCTGATTTCCATAAACAGCTACTTTTAAGCTGGTGCCTAGTGTATAAACATAACTTTTCCCCTCAAAAATATTATATTTGGAACAACCAAGATATTTGTTTTAAAAGAAAGTCGTTATTTTTGAAGAATTGGGTTGATAATGGAATTCTACTTGTCAGTCACCTATTTAATAAGGAGGGTCATTTGTTTACATATAATGAATTTTTATCAGAATATAACATACCTGTGCTTCCTCGGGAATTTGCTATTGTTTTTGATGCAATTCCTTCAGGTGTTAAAATTCTACTTTCATCGTCAATCAGAGATACTGTCCAGCAAACCTTTCTGCCAGAGCTTTATATAGGAAACTCAGATCCTTTTTTGAGTGTAAAAACAAACAATAGATGTATAAGGGAATTAATACAAAAAAGCACAATTAGTAAACCTGCCTCTGTATTTTATTGGAATAATCAGTATTTACATATAGAATGGGAAAAAACCTGGTTATTACCCAGGAAATGTTTTGTCTCAAATAAGGTGCGAGGGGGGTCTTTGAAACTATTGCACAGATGTTACCCTGTTAATTCTGTTATTGTAAGATATATGTTAGATGTTGATCCTCTCTGCTCATTTTGTCACGTCACAGATGAAACAACACAACATCTTTTTTGGGAATGTTCCTTTAGTCAAACTCTGTGGCATGAAATTAACCTCTTTTTGAACAGAAAGTTAGATATACGACTCAAACTCAAAATTGATTTTATTTTATTTGGTATTTTTGAAAATATATTTTCTGTTAAAAAATTGTTTGTTATTAATCTTATGTTATTATTAGCTAAATTCTATATACACACCACCAAATTTGGAAATCAGAAACCTAGTTTTATTGTCTTGGACACGCTTAAGTATTGCAACAACTGCAAAGCTGTGAAAACCAAAGATATTTGTAATGAATTTAATCTGTAATGCACTATGTTTTGAAGTTTGCCTCGGGCGCTCTTGTGATTGAACAGATCGTTTGTTTTTGTAAATAAAATTTCTAATAAAAACAAAAATAAATAAATTAAAAAAAAAAAGAGTGATGGGCTGTGAAAAGCTAGTGTGGTCAGGTAGAGCCGCTAGAAAGCAGACTTTCAGCCTGTAGTTTTGTCGGCTTAACTGTGAGTTTCACTCATGTCAAAACACAACAGACTGTGACTTTAATGATCACGTAAATGGCTACAACAGATATGCCGACGCAGAACGAGCATCCCTCTCTCTCTCCATTAGACTACCGGACATGTAGCAATGCCCGGTGATAAGTTGTGTTTCTTTAGTAGGCTATTCGGCTTTCGTTAAGGCAGTTTCCTGGCGTCGTTTTAATTGTATTCGACGAAAACGTGCTGACACAGTGGCGTTTAGTGGCTTCATTGTATGTTCACTCGAGTTGTACAGGTTAACGGTCTGTTCGTCGCTTGAGCAATTGTCCCGTCAACTTAAGCCGGGAAACCGCAACCTGTCTGCCGCCAACACATTTGATTCTGAGGAGCAGGAGCTTCTCCGGTGTTGGAGACGAAACTTTAACTGCGCTCAGCAATAATTGTTTTTAATTTACGAAAAGATGCTAGAATGTGTTATGAATACATTGCAGAAGCTTTTCATGGGGCAGTCCCAGATTCCGCGCCAAACAGGGGGCGGATGAGGACACGTCCGATAATAGACGCCCGCCCGCTGATGTTAGCAGAGAAGGCCTCGTAGCGGCGGCTAGGCGCTAGCTAATTGGCTAACAGCTATTTTCGGTGTGAGCCCTGGCCCTAGACTGTGGTATTAGCCCGCCTCAGCGTTAACGTAAACTCACTCACCCCGTCCTCCAGTTCGTCGTCAGAGACATTCTCATCCGGTGGATCCAAATCGATGTCGAATACACCAGCCATGGCACCAGGCACTAGTTCTCTCCGCGTTTATTCAGAAAACCCAGCCCCGCTCCCCAGTTTCATGGGACAGCCATCACCGTAACAAGCGGCTCCGGCAGAAAGCATGTGCTAACACCAAGCTAACCAAAACAACATACAGGGACCGGTCGGCACACAGCCTCTAGTGTCGGCCACCGGCACTACTATATAAAAACATTAGGTGAAGAGAGTTGACAACGTCCGATAGGAAATATTTATAGTCCTAATGTATTCTTCAAAGGATACACACCCGATAGAATGGCTCAGCATTCCCTACTAAAAAACAAGATAACTGTTTGTGTCAGAGTAAGCCTAGGCCAATAATAGATCATGGAACAGTTCTTTCCAAAAAGCAAAACTTTCATATTTTAGATTCATTATGCCTACTACACATAAAGTGAAATATGTCTGTTCTTTTTGGTTTCATCCTCAAATATTAGAATAGGCTACAGCTTAGCCTATAAGACCAATATATATATATATATATATATATATATATATATATAGGCTATGTATTATTTATATATATATATATATATATATATATATATATATATATTTATATATATATATATATAAATATATATATATATATATAAAATAACGTTTCCATTATTTTCTAATTATATGAGATTAGGCCTATTCATCCAAACAAGTGAAACACTTTGACTAAAGGCCTACTCATAAATTTCAGAGAATATAAGGCTCTTGATGGGCAGCATTTCTATTTGATTCAGCACTTACACCTGCAAGATGAGCTGCGTGTTTGGGCCAACAACACCGACCCAAGAGGTTATAAAGCTATCCATTCATAAAAGTGGATTGTTCCCAGATATCAGAACAATCCTTGTGTACGTCCTTATCATTTTATCTAGAGACAGCAAGGTGTGAGGATATGTAAGGTAAGTAGGCTTATGCCTTCTCTTAACAGAGCAGAGCCATTTGCTTGACTGCTATTCGAAAGGACATTTTTATCTCTTTCTTAATATTGAAACATTAAATATGGATCAATCCAAACATGTCTCAGGTCATCACAGACACAGGTGTTGAGAAGAGTTCATTGTGGTTGTAGGTGTTGTAAAACATAGAAGTAAATCTGTCAGACTAGACAATCTTCACACTCACAAAACACCACTGACAATAGTGGAACTTTTTTTTCATTGAAACAATTGATAAGTCAATTAACGGGAAAATACTATTAAGTATAGACTATTTGATAACTATCCTGATATTCCGATAATGCATTGCATGGTGTCGTCCTCTCAAGTTATGATACTTGTTGCGTTTTTTTTTTTTTTGTCTAAACAGAAAGTAACTGAAAAAATAAAAGTAACCTGACAACAATTTGGGGTTTGGACCTTAAAAAAAAACAAATTGAAAATGTCACATTTAGGAATGGGCAGTTTTTATATATTTTCAGAAATGTTGTGTAGACATGAGGACTATATCAGTCGGATTCATTTATAACGAAAATAATTGTTAGATTGATCAGGATGTTGGTGTACACAGGCTATATGAGGGTGTATAGGCCTTTCTTGACAGTAGGTGGCAGCAAGAAAAAGGGAATCCTTTTCAGGGTGTGAAAGTTAGGGTATTGCTAAAATTCTGTGGATTTATTCCAGGCTTGTATTGGATATGCACTTCAATCAATGGTTGTCATTATATAAGTTCAGTTTCTTTATTTGCCAATTTACACAAGGTACATCAAAATTCATTCTTCGCATGTCCCCTCTCAAGTTCCCACACTTTGGGAGGGGTCAGAGTGCAGGGTCAGTCATTATCAGTCCCTCATCAAGCTGTATGTCCTTTATAAGAAATGTATAACTGCATCATCCAAAATGGCAGAGGAGATTTAGGTATGTCCTATGCAGTGTAAAGGGGTTAATGACAATGAAAGGAAATGTGTCTCCTTTGTTTAAGTGTAGAAAGGAATGGCTGCATGGCATCTTTGCTTTTCATATCTTCTAAGAAAATATTTTACACTAGCTGCATCAAAATGTAGAAGCTTCCAAGTATTTGAAAGCTTCAGTATAAATCAATTTAATCGCAAAATGTATCAAACCGTTTTTTTTCTTTTACAAAATGACACCCAGAATTTAAACAGTGGAGTCAGCAGTTCTGGAGAACGCTTGTTGTCAAAATCACTCTTTGTAAAAATCAGTGAATATCTCCTCACAATCCACTTCCTGTCCGTGGGCTACTGTGTATGTGCTGAAAAAAATCCAGTGTAACAAAGGGGGATCATCATAGCTAGCAACATGCCTTTTTACAGAGCCTAGGATGTGTATTAAGACTGAATCTCTTTCAGCACACACAGCATGGACAGATACAATAAGCCAAACACATTTCTGAGTGGAGAGTTTATAGGGCACACACACACATACACACACACACATATCACATAACAGCAGATGACTTGCAAAATACCTTACATACAGTCTATGGCACAAACTCATGAAACAAGTCATCTTTAGGAGTTTTACCACAGGGGGAAACAGCTCCTCTGTGTCCGCCAACAAATTCTGGTTGTTGTGCAAAATCTAAAGGGTATGGCCTGATGACTCATAATGATACTGGGGTAAACAGGAAAGACTGTTAGTGCGTATGAAATAAATGTAACCTTCAGCATTCCCTTCCCACTGCTTTTCCCTCAGTCCAGCTGATGTGTAAGCAAGAAGTCAGCAGGGTGTCCCAGCTGCAGTATGACATAACCTCCCCCCCCCAACCCTAACCCTAACCCTAACCCTATGTATTGATGAGATTTTTTCCTTGAAGAGAGCGGGTCTTCAAACAGCTAAAACCTCGTATTTAAGTAAAAGTGACAGTGATTACAGAGGATATTCCCTGTAGGTCCTGGGTCTAGGAGCAAGAAGGTCATGCCTTCACCACATCTCCTTTTGTTGTGGGGGGGCCTTGCCATGAAACCTCGGTCTCAGCAGGCCCAGGGAAAGGGCCCCCCTGCAGGCCAGCGTTACTCCGAGCGCTGTCCCACAGCTCCATCGGATAGTTTGTTTTACTTTGATTGCCCGGTGATCACATCCAGATGCACTGGGTAACAGAATCTGTTTTTCTGTGTGTGTTCCCTGTTTTGTTTAGCTCTGTTTATGTTTACAGAAGAAGAGAATAGAGCCCGTTGGACTGTGTTGTGGGCCCGTGTGATGACTTGAGGTCGGCGCTGTGTTCATTCAAAATCACATTGCGTATCATCTGACTGCGTTGCGTTTCTCCATGTTTGGATTTTGTCAATATGGAAGCTCATTAATCTAAAACAAAGAGGGAGAGCTGTCAGCATCCCAATCAGATTTTTTTTTTAACTTTTTTCTTAAATGCATTCAGCCTGGTATTGACTGCACAGACCTGTTGAGTGCTGATTTTTTTTTTTTGTACGATTTAACTTGAGAACACAGAACCATATTTGTCTTTATGAAGCTCACTTGCCCTGAAAGTTAACTGTTAAAATGTAAAATGGGAGGTGTTCCCCCTTAAAAGGTATCAGTCTGGAGCTGACCCAAATGATCTGATGAGAGCTGAGAAGATCCAACAGCAACATCCAGTGCAAAAGGGGAGGGACAACATTTACAGTGACACACTTGAAGAGGTCTACTTTCCAAAAGAGAGTATGAGCTGCTTGGGAATTTTGAAAGCCACATCTGGTGAAGAAATATCTGTGATACCTCCATATTATGTTTATTCTGTGCAAAGGGCCACTAGTCTTTTGGGGTCAGTCATAATGTATGTGTCAGGGCAGCCCTGCTGGATTTTGGCTTGTGTGTAGGAACAAGCTAACGTTAAAACATGTTTGAAAGGTAGGAACACCACACAATGCTTAGTAAAGGCTGGGCTCAGAGTGGGAGAGGTGGATACATTATCCATCATAATTAAAACTGGAGCTGACAAACTATACTGTCTGAATGTATATATTTAATGTAAAATCAAAGAGATGTTTGGGCTTTTGTGACACTCATTTTCTAAACAGGAGTATGGAATAACAGAAGAAGATTAAAAAGTGAAAGGTTGTTGTAAAGATAGTCTCAGGCTAAACAGTTTGCAGTGATTTTGGACTTTAAATGTCCACTGACAATATGCCATTTCGGCCCAAACATTTGTTAATTTCCTCCTGTAATAATGAAAAGTTAGTCGTGATAAGATTTGTGATTGAGGAACTCATGCTGCATCAACGTCTCAATCATGACTAACATTTCTTCAAATTCCTTTTCTTCTACTGGCAGAGAGAGGCCTCCGTATCACTGACCATTTGGGGGTAACATGCTGAGAGACCTAAGGGCATAAACGTTTGATTTCCTTAAAGAAATGTCATTTCCCTCAAGTCACTGATTGGATTAAGAAATAAAGTCGAGCACTGATGATTGAGGACTTCCTAAAAATATTTTTTATAAAACCCTTTTATAGTTAGACTGATAAAGACACCTTCCTGTTGGACTGTCTGCAGACAAGTCCCTCTTTCTGGATTTGAAAGGCCTGGTGGGGATGCAGCTCAACTGTTGGCAGCATCCAAAGACATGTCATGAAATGTGGGAGCGTGATGCATTTCGGTGGGGCTCAGGTGAGGTTGTTAAAAGCAGTAAAAAGTCCTTTGGTGGAATATCACTACAGAAAAGCCAGTCCAAATGAGCTGGGAGCACAGTGTGTTTGTTGTGTAGTCTGGCATGGATGTGTCTGGTTTTGTTTGCTCTTTGCGGTTGTTTGCAGCACATTGATGGGCATGCTGCGTACAACCACACTGCCTCGTGGTAAACAGGCCGCATGCACAGTATGTGCACGGCACTAAAATTAGCTCAGATTGCAATGCCATAAAAGCTGAGAGCTTAAGTTTGTAATAGTAATGTCATGTTTTTGATGTCAGAGTATAAACACAGGGGATACTGTGGAGTGTCTCATAGATGTCTGTCTGTATTTTGTTTAACATCAGAGAAAAATGTTGAAAGTAGAACTAAGGTGTTCTTTGGTTCTGAACGACATACACACAAGGCACCGACTGTATGGAAGACTATTGCTGCAGATACCGTCGTGTTGATCATGAAATACAGTTTCTTTGTCATCTTCATTATAAAGAATCACTGACATTAGGTTAAGTTGGGTAACTGTCTCCATTCTTAGTGCTACACAAATCCCTGGGCTCAAGTTTTAAGTTCATAAAAATGATCACAAAATAAATATTCCATACATGTACTGCTAACATAAGCATACTAGTACACAATGTAAATGTTAGCATGTTAAGCAATGGCAACCTCACGGTGACAGGACTCCAGGCAGTCACTGTGCTCAGTCCCTGGATTCCAAAAAATCCCACAACCAGATGTATTTTTTAATGTTGGACAGAGGCCAGGCTAGCCATCTCTCCGGCCTCTCTGCTAAGCTAAGCTAACCTCCCGGATGGCTTTATCGCCATAAAGAAGATAACATAATCAGGTTGGTTTTGATGAAAAAAAAATGGTTTCTTATCTTCTGTATACAGAACTACAGAACAGCTAAATTATCTCTCCATTTTCCATCCCTTCAGCAATTATGTTCCTGGTGTTTCCAAGATTTATATACTGTATATAAGTACACACACACACACACACACACACACACACACACACACGCCCTGGGAACATTGATAAGCTCATTAGCATTTCCGACCAACCATCTTCTTTCAGTTACACAAAACATGCAGTTTTTGGCAGTTTTTTCCAAAGTTATTTTAGAATTGCCTTGCCATACTTGCATCTACATAGGACAGGATGGACCACACACATTCCCAGCATTGGAATGCTTGGAAGGCAAGTGTGGGACATTCCCCAGAAGAAATATTTCTGAGGTGGCATCATGTCATGACACAGAAACCTGCGATGACATGTAAAAAGTTGTGTTCAAGCTGCGTTCAGCGCCCGGGGATAGAATGTGCGTGGGAAGAGAAAGAGGAGAGTCCATATACTGTCTGACTTCAAACATTCCCACAGCTTTCTTCAGTGACATCTTCTCTCACATTATAGGGGGTGTGTCGTTTATGATTGTTTGTGTGTGTGTGTGTGTGTGTGTGTGTGTGTTGTGCATATCTCCACTTTTACCCCCACCCCACTCTCAGGCATGCTGCAGCTTCATTGTGTTATAGTCATGTCCGCTGCTGTGTATTCATGACACACCTGAATGACGCAGAGAAACATCAGAGGAACGTAGTTGCGCGTGACCAGCTTTTATGCAAAACCTTAGCCTCCTCTCTGTCTTGTCATGACATGTAGCCACATAAAGGGGAGAAGGATATTCTCTGTTGTTGGACCCAGGGGAGAAGGCACGCAGCCCTTTTCATTCAAGATTTGAGAGATTCAAGATGGTTTATTTGTCATATGCACAACACTTACAGCAGCAGCCATTGATGAATGACATTCTTAAGTCCCAGGCTCCTCTCATTAATGCAATATAGAAGAAGAACATGTTTATAGAAACACACAAGTGAAGAGAGCAGCATCTGAGACACAAATAAACACAACAGTAGAGCAAGGACACAGTGCAGATAGAAAGTGTTGAGATCAGGAGCACCATAACAATATAAAGTAAAATGCAAAATAAAGTTTAAATTAAATGTAGATGAAATAAAATACTGTTCATGTAAATAATAAGACAAATAATAACTGAAGTGAAATGGGATAGTGTACATGTAATAGAATAATGTTCAAAATAGTTTTATTGGAATTAAGTAGGTACAGCATGAACATTTGAACGTACATTTGTGATTGAGCGCCGCAGCACATTGTGATAAGTTAGGGACAGCGGTGGGGGGAAAGGGTTGAGTCGCTGTGGTTACTACCCCACACAATCAACACACAACTAACTGGACCTGGCTCAAAGACAACCACCGATATTGATTCATGTTGTATCAACGGCCTTTGAAAAAGTATACAGCAAAACAAATACAGAAACCTGACTCAAGATCACAGTGTCAAAAAGCCTGCTGGGCCAAAGAGCCCTCGGATGTGTTTGTGTGTGTGTGTGTGTGTGTGTGTGTGTGTGTGCGTGTGTTCCGTCACGGTGCCCTGGCACCTGGCATGGGCCATTAAGCCTTCCTGCTATGTTGGCCGCTGTGTGGGCATGGACAGCAGATGCTCCTCCATGCCTAACTATGCTCTGTTCAAAAAAATACCCATGCATGGTTTAGTTTAACACAGTGTATAGGGGAGATGCGTTTTGTTGTGTCATATCCAATGGGAGACACAGTCTATTCTACATCTACTCTATTCTACATCTACTCTACATCTACTTTTCGTTAGGCTAATAGCATACTTGCCTAAGTCATATTTTAAGGGTTATAGAGTAGGGTAAAGTAGATGTAGAATAGAGTAAAAGTAGAGTAGAGTAGATATGATTTAGGCAATTATGCTCTGAGGCTAACAAATTGTAAATCAAGCCGCAGAGCGTCGGCCAAGTGCCTGTTGATAAGTTGAGTTGGCTGCACTCAATCTTCCCTGGATGGAACCCAGTGATCTAATTCAAATGAGGCCAATACAACATCTGTCCCCTCAGATGCAGTGAGTTATGAGCGCTCTGAAGCAGCTGATAAGCTCCTTTGATCTGTGCATGCCAAAGCCACAATAAAGGAAACAAAAGGCTTTTGGAGTTTGGAGGCTTGGTAACCACAAGTTATGATCCTCATCCGCTTTTGGTTTTTATTTTAGTGTGCTCCTCATTATTTTACACTATTAAATTGGTCATGTAATCCGATTATATTCACTTCATCTGACTCTGCATTTTGTAGCCCTTTTCGCAAAAGTTCAATGTATTTAAAGTTATTATTATCAACATATACAGTAGTTAAGTCAGAAAGTGTTTTAAAGAACTGAAAGAGAAAAAGCTTTTTTAGCTATCTTGCCTTTCAAAAGTTATATATAGCAGCGAACAACAAATGTGAATTAAAATGATGTATCTAGATTATGTCATGTCAAATAGATACTCTGCTTTTAAACAATCATTTGTGGGCGCATATGTTTTTTCAGCAAAAGGTTGAATTAACTTATTATTAACTTATGAATTTGCAAATATATTTTATTTCAAAAGTGTCGCTGCCGCACACATGGTGTTTCCACATCACGCTTGTTTAGGTTGCGTATTGGTTTTTAAGTAGAAGGGGGGACTTACATGGATCGGTTTTTTTGGTTCAATTATGAAAACACCACTGTCATTTAAAGCTTAGATAATGGTATCCAATAATATTACCTAACCTTACATCAGTTGGATACCAAATATGATATACTGAAAATTATCTCTTTGATTGGTGTATTCTTCAAATATAACAGTGTAGATGTAGATTTTTATTTAACGTGGACATGACAATATCATTGGACGAAACCAGATGCATTGTTTTCAGTGTATTAGGATAAATGCTAGTTTTCAACACCTGTCCACAGGAGGCTTTAAAAAAAACAACAGAACAAAAAACAACAATAATAATAATAATAAAAATAAAATAAACAAGACAGAAACAAGATGAAATACTAACCCTATAATATACATAAGCAAAGGCAGCATGATCAAACAATTAACCAGTTGTAAATTATTTGTGTGAGCACTGTTGATTTGATTTGAGCCGTTGTTTAAGTTCTCTGTTAAAAGTGTTGCTGTTAGTTTCTAGTTTTAGACTAGTGGGCAAGAGGTTCCACAGTTTTGCCCCCTTTGCAGAGAAAACAGACTGACCGAAAGATGTCTTGTACATGGGAACAAGACAATCACCATTGATGGAGGCTCGTGTATTTTCCCGACGAGAGCTCTGACGTCTGATGGCCAATTCAGACAACAGTGGTGACACATGGTTATTTACACACTTGAAAAACAATTTAAGATTACTCAAATTAATAAAGTTATCAAAGGTGAAAAGGTTGTTTTTTTAGAATGCCACAGTGATGCCATCTCATGGGTTTCCGGTCCATGACGTGGGTAATCATGGGTGTCATCATACCCATAAATTGTAACTTCAATCTTTCTCTTGGTGTGTGCCTGCTTGCTGTGCTGTAGCCTGATATAACCACTTGACTGCTACTACACAAACAAAAGGACTCTATTGGGATTTTGGATTTTCTTTTTTTTCTAAGGAAAGAAAGAAAGAAAATCCACATGTTCAGCATAATTTAATGAGACGGAGTGTGAAAGGAACTTAAGTGGATAACCAAATGCAGAGTGGGGCGGGTGGATGAAGTCAGTGATATTTCAGCATCCCTCGGTGGTTAGCCTGCTGACAGGGAGAGGGGGAAATACTGGAGAGTGAGAGACAGTAGAGGAGGTGCTGCGTGTGGGTGTGTTGAGAGGAGGGGGGCATAGTATATGTACCGCACATGGAGAGAGAGAGAGAGCGAGAGAGAGAGAGAGAGAGAGAGAGGACAAAAGCTGTGTCATTATTTGAAAGTCAGTCCCATACAGCCTGTTTGGACAGGCAGGATTTGCATGTTGGGTGTTTGAGCGGTGGCCCCCGGGGGCAGGGTGTGGTGGGCTGAGGTGGCGGGTATAGAGTCATCATTTGGTGCTCAGGGTGTGGCTGCTCTGGGAACAGCACTCTCCACACCCCGGGGTCCCTAGTCTGCACACAGGTCCCCCTGTCCACTCGCTGTCCCATACTGTATACTATCTATGTCCCAAACACACCAACTTCAGGTTCTTGTTTCACTGTTTTCACTTTATGACCACAGAGAGCTAGCCTGGTCCAACCAGACCATCGTACTTCATTTAATTTGTACAGAAGTGAAATGAAAATTGAGCGGAAGTAGATAGGCGGGCGGAGCCAGGCTAACAGAGAGCTGATCTGAGATCAACAAAATTTGACCTGAATCAGTTAAAACATGAAATCGGTCTACACAAACTGTACATAGTGTATGTTTGATGGATTCATTTAACAAATTGATTTTCCGTGTAAATTTGAAATAACACCAAAAAGATAACATATTTTCAAATTGAGCTATAACTTAACCTCTACATTTAGCTTTTTTCTTTATTGCATCAAATAATGTTTCTGACTAGTGACTATTAATATTGACTGACACTGTATCAATTCTACTTTATGGCAAAAGTGAATTAAAAAAATACCAAAAGGGATTAAATACAGCTTCAATTTCGCAACTGGAGCATAACTGGAAAAAACATATTTTTAAATTTTCATTTCAAAAATGTATTTAAGGATAAGCCCCTTGAGATGTATCATCTCGTTTTAAAATTGAGATATAACCTTTTTTTTTTCTACTGCAACTAACATCTTAAATTAGATCACTGATTTTCTTTATAAAATGCTATTTTGTGCATCAAATAATTTGACAGACTATTAAATAAAGACCAACACTGGTATACATTCTACTTTATGGTGAAAGTGTTTAAATAAATACCCCAAAAAAAGTTAACTTCAATTTTGCGACTGGAGCATAAGTGTAGCTATAATTCACAGCTCACAGCCGAGGCTTAACTTGGAATCTATAAATGGAGATGATGTCAGTGTGGAGAGAGCCAATCAGTAATGTGATAAGCGTTTGGAGGTGAAACATTAGACTGTGGGTATGGCAGTATGGACTGGGTCTCTTTCTCTCTCTCTAGGCTGACATGTCACAATCTATGGAGGCTTGAGGGTCATCACACCGGACCCAGTGTGGCCAAGACTTATCACAGAATGAACACACAACAACAAGACTTGTGTCAACAGACTTTATTTATAGTGAATGCAGATGAAGAAGAAAAAACAAACAGTGCGTATACATTAATGTACAGTCAATTGTCTATTGGACAAGAAATACAGGCACTTACACACAGGAATATAAACAGAATTTCTAGACAAACATGCACGCACGCACACAGATACACACACACACACACACACACATTCAGACAGGCATGCCAAAAGGGGGCTCCTTTATGGAACAGGACATCCTGAAACTGCCAAGAAAAACACTCTAAGCCAAGCGAGCCATTCCAGTGTTATCCAATGATTTTTGCTTTTTATAACCAGCAAAAAAAAAGTTTGACCCCTTTGCTCTGTTTTAGATAAAAAGAGGAAGAATTTAAAATAAAACTGGGGCTTTGCGGGCAAAAGTAGCCACTGGTCAAGCAATGATTTTCAGCTTTGTATAATTACCAGATTTGTGGCCCCTTTAGAAAAAAAACATCCCCTTAAGAGAGCTGTTCCAATAAAATGCAGCCTTCAACAAAATAGAAGCGTGCGTATTGAGCAACAGGAGAAAGTCCTCGGTATTAAAGAAGAGGGAAGTGTTTTAGGGAAGGGGAGAGTTTTGGTGTGAGCACTGTATGTACCATACCTAGGGCTGGGTGTCACAATGTGATGTGTTGCAATAAGGTGTGTACTGTCTGGATTCTCTGGAAATTCAAGAGGACAGCCAACTACTCACAAACACACACACACACACACACACACACACACACACACACACACCTATTATTGGCATCACTACATCTGCATTTTGCAAACATGTGAAAACAGTTCCCCGCAACAACAAAAAAAGAAAAAAACCCTTGCGGACGTCAGCAGGGAGGAAATAAACACCCCTGAGCCGTGTCTCTGACGCTACACACAAAGCGGTTGGGATATAAAGGGAAGTGACATTGCAGAACACACCTTCTAAAATGGGAACTGATGCTAATACTGCTAACGCAATGACAGTTAACAAGAAGAAGAAGGGAGGGAGGACAAAAACATGGATGCCGGTCACAAATGATGAAAAAGCCCGAAATGTCAGACAGCCTACAGACTGTTGTCGCCATGCAATCTATAACAGCCAACACCAGTCTGATAAGCTATCTGACAGGCCGAGAGACAGTAGTGACGGTACATGCCTGACAACATAATGCATGTATATACGGATAGACAACAATGGGGGGAGTAAAGAAGAAGAAAAAAAGAATCCTAATCCAACTTACCATGAGGAGAGAAAAGAGATGTGAGTGTTCTGGGCTAGAGGTGGTTGTATAGCACAAGGCTGCAGCCCTGCTCTCAACAGTACCCCTCTGTTTTGAATCAGAGTGATTCGTCTCCTGGCTCCGCTCACTGGGGCCGGTGCAACGAGTTCATTCTGAGGTTCAGCCGAGGTAACGGCACAGACGCTTTTTTCACTGCCTCTGAGCTTTTTTCTCTCTCTTTCTCTCTCTCTCTCTCTCTCTCTCTCTCCTGCTCTAGCGCTCACTGTGTTGAGTCCGGCGTAGCACACACAGCGGCGCTACACAGAGAGACGGCGGAGAAAAAATAGCACATTTCACTGGCAATTATGAAAAAAAAGGTACATCTTGAGCCAGCCTGCGTTATCCAATGAAAAAGCAAAAAAAAAAGGCCAAAAAATGACACACTGATCTTATGAAATGCAGCGTTTTAGTTTTTTTAGGGAGATGTGCTCTTGTAATGTAATGAAACATGAGCTTGTTGAAGTGAAGACAAAGAAAAACCACTTACCAGTACAGAGACACTGAGTCCCCTTAGTTAAAAAGGGGGGACGGCTATACTAAGACTTCCAGACCACAGTCTATTAGTGGAAGCACAATCTGCTTTACTCCATAAAAAGATAAAAGGGAGAGAGCAACAAATGTGGCAGCCTCGGAAACGTAGCCTTCTATCTCCGTCTCACACACATACAGAGGCACGCACTCACACACAGCTCCTATGGGTCTCTGATTCAATATATATAGGGCTGCATCTGGTAGAGTGGTAAAGCCCTGGGCTGACTCATGTGCTCTCTTCCTGGAAGCAGAACAATACGGGGCAGACAAAGGGGGACCGAGCATGGGGATTCATGGACCATTTTACTATTTCTCATACAAAGAAATCTTAAAATGAGCTTAGGCGCCACACACACATTAACATTCAGAGTGGAACATCCATTAACATCTCTTACTGGCTGACTTAAAAGAACTTTCAGACACTACGTAGATATGAGATGGGCTCTGAGGTGGACAAGTTATTTATACGTCTCATCTCAACCACAGCCTATAATGCACAACAACGCTACAGTTATGGAATTAAACATAGGAGCGGAAAAAAATAGATAGCTTAAGTAAGTTAAGGTTTTTTTTACAGAACACTCACTACACAAAATCACAAAGAAACAACCGCAGCGTATTCTAAATGAAGTGTGAGTCAAGTGACTGTACGTACAGTACATGAGAAGATTATTTTAGTGGAACACAGCGTGGCTTAAGGCCCTTGGCGAGGAGAATGAGTTGCCAGCAGTGGCTGCTTCTTCTTCTTCACATGTGCTCAGAGACACTTTAACAATGCAACAGCTTACTGACACCACAGCACACAACAAGCACCTACCTTTACGCTGAAAAAAACGTGGAAATCACTACCAAATGTAAAAAATAAAAAAAAGCCTTAAAAAAAAGCCAGTAATATGGTCCCAAGTTCAATACCAACATGTTGCTACACTAACAAGAGAGAGAGAGAGAACCAGATCGAGGCTTGATACTCTTGCTGGTGGATATCAGCCAGAACAGAGAGGAGGAATGAGGGGAGATGTGATGGGGAGCTTGTGGAGCTGATAGCTGGCTGGCCCTTCACGCCGTCCCTGCCCTGCCCTGCCCTGCCCTGTGAGGGACTCTTCTCCTGGCTGTGCAGCGTTCCGGCGTACAGCTCAAGGGGCCGTGGAAGCGGACACAATGGAAGCAGACAAAGAAGGAGCATACCACCATGACCACAAACCTTCTACCAAGAGCCACGACAGCCTCAGCCATGCTCCTGCCAGGAAGGAACCACAGAGAGAGAGAGAGAGAGAGAGAGGAGCTCGGTCAGTACACGCTCACACACACACACACACACACCCTGCCTTGCAGCAGCAGCCCCCCCCCCCCCTCCCCACCGTCCTCCCTCCAAACGCCCTCACTGACCCCAGCCTGCCTGCCTGCCTGCCTGCCTGCCTGCAGCCTCCACCAAGTTAAATTGCTCTCGCTTCTCTCTCCTGTAACTGCGGCGCCGGAGCTCAAGTTACCAGAAAAAAAGGAACATTGTTCTAGAAAAAAAAGCCTTAATCTGTCCTTGTGCAACTCACTCTATCCTTTTTTTTCTTTCTTTCTTCTTCTCCTCCTTCCTAGTAAGTGGCGCATAAAGGAAAAAAAAATCAATTCATCACTAAGAGAGAGAGAGAGAGAGAGAGAGAGAGAGAGAGAGAGAGAGAGAGAGAGAGAAAGAAAGATATAGAGAGCAGAGAGAGATAGAGAGAGAGAGAAAGAGGGAGTGAGAAAAAAAGGAGGAAAAAAAAGCTTTGAAAGAGAAAATGGGCTACAGCTACAACTAGCTCTTTTTGTTCTAGACAGGGGGTTTTGATGGATTGTCACTGGGCCCCCGCCCCGCTTCTTACAGTCAGCGCTGGGTTCAGGCGGGGCATTGAGTGCAAGTGTGTGTGTGTGTGAGTGTGGTCACTCCCCTATGTGTCACACACACACACACACATACACTCCCAATTGGTGAGCATGAGTCAGCACGCCCCGCGCTACAGTAGTACAGTTCAATACGGCGCCTGGCCCCTCTCCTCTCCTCCCCTCCCCTCGCAGCCCGCCCAGCACTAAACCTACTCTGTCATTCAGGCCCTAAACAAGCCTCTGTAATCACTACAGCTTACACCACAATCTCACAATCACTTATTATAGAAAACAGGGGAATTTGGTTTTGAAATATATTTGATTACATATTTGAATTGGAAGCAAAATGGTACAGGTAACGAGAGTGAATAAAGAATGTATCATGTTAGAGAAATGGGTCAGAGATATATAAAGGAAGCCTTAGATAAAGGGGTCAAACAAACAAAAAAATTTAGGGAGAAGGAGTGAAAGAGGCAAAAGTAAGGGGCCGTATTCTGTTCTTGGCGCGCACACGTGAATGAATAGAGAGCTTTGAGCTGGGGGGCTCCGAGGCCCCCTGTACTTACAGATGGGATCCCCCCCCAGTCCCTAACACGATGCTGTTGCTAGCTTTTGCTTATCTGGGCCTCTGAGTGTTCTCTAAAGGGGCTTCTGCAGTGTGCCGCACCCAGCAGTGGAGGGAAGAGAGATGGAGAGAGAGACAGAGGGAGAGAGAGAGGGGGGGGGCACAAATCACGTCACATCATTGTTACTCACCAGCCCAGCAACAAAGGGGAGGCATGCTGTCCTGTGTCCCGTACAGTGTGGTGGCTCCTCTGCCCTGGCTTCCTGAGAGAAAGACTGACGGAGGAGAAGAGAGCAACGAATGCAAACCCCTCCACGGCTCATCCACACACACACACACACACACATGGGGAAAAAAGGACAGACTGTACCACTACTTAAGGACTATTCAAAAACAAAAACAAAAAAAATTGAATAAATAACAAAAATAGCAGAAATAAAAGTTGGCTGGTCCTCATAGAGCGAGCTGCGGCAGCAGCAGCAGTCACCCACATTCTCCCGCTCTGCTCTGTTCTCTTCTCTTCTCCTCTCTCTTACACACACACACACACATCCTCTGGCGCTCTCACACACTCACACACACACATCGGTGAACCCGTTCAACTCCCCTGCAGTGCCTCCTCTGCCGCTGCAGCGAGGAGAAATGAATGACTTCTCAGAACTCTCACATTTATCACAGGCGGTTCCTGTAAGAACTGGTTTCAGCCAATTAATGAGGAAGTGAGTCGTACCCCGAGCTGTGTCATCTCACTGGCTGAGGCCCTGGAGGGGGGGTGGCCCCGTGTGAGGGGGGAGGGCCAACCCTGTAAGACGGCCCATATTAGGAAACCCTTTACAAGATTTTTCGGCCACCAGCTTACAACCATACTACCCTCTCTCTCTCTCTCTAAAAAAAAATGCGAGGGACGAAAGAGAATGCCCCTAGAATAACTAAATCAGTGGCCCATCCCAACATACATACTAAAAGACCTTCACCTATTCATTTTATATTGTCCATACACACATCAACTACATCCCCTCTGAGCTATTGTTTCAATACACTACCGTATGTTTCACTTTGTTTGAGCATAGTGGAAGCATCATCAAAGCGTATAGGCAGATCAAACATTTTCAAGGCAGGTTTCTGCGTGGGCCCTCATGTCACATACGGTTGGGTTTATAGCTGATAACTTTCTCTGGAGGAGGCTAGTCATTTCCGTCCCTCCCCACCTCCACACACACACACACACACACACACACACACACACACACACACACACACACACACACACACACACACACACACACACACGTGTGCAGATACACGTACACACACCTATGTTACTGTGAGAAAAAAAAGGTTGTTAAATGATTCAGTTAGCAACAAGGAAACCTTTTTTTTAGTAATGATTAACTTTCTACAAGGTAGCAGACATCCTGACATGTGAATGGGCATAGAAGAGGACAGGAAGTACAACAGATGGATCACGCTTTAAAGAACACAAAGGAAAATGTTTAAGGACTATCACGGTATCAAAAATCAAGCTAGCAATTTTTTTTGGTGAGTGAAACAAAGCCTCTCCTATTCCCATCCCCCCATTTCACCCAAAAAAGTCCCTGACATCTGTACAGAAAGTTAGCAAACTAATTCAAAGTCACATAACAAGTGATGAATAAAGGTTACGGGCACGAGATGAAAAGACATTATAGATGAGGGAGAAATGCACAAGTTCATCAAATACAAGTCAACAGGCAAGAACAAAGAGGGAGAGAGAAAAAAGCGCTTTTTCAGAAATGGCGGGCGGCGAATCATCCCCCTTACACGATGAGCAATACTGAGTCATGAGCCCGGGCAAAATCCACCGACAAAGAAGCCCCAAAAAGCTAGCTAGTCTAAAAACACCTTTTAATGCCTTCAGTCAGGAACTAGGCTCTGCTTTAGAAAACTGATGCTTTTCTGCCTTTTTTTTGTGGAGATACATTTTCACTTTCTGCTGAAGCTTTTTGTGATATTGTTGGATATAAGATTTTGTCTTCTGTTAAGTCTGTGTTCATAATTTACCCGTGAGTACCTGAGCTGAACTAACTTTTCTGTGAAAGAATGTCAAAAGATTACCTTTCCTAAGGTAAAATAAACCCTACTGTTAACTGCAATTCCATTCAAAATGTGTCTACCTATAGTGCATGCCTTTACTAAATGTGATCAATTGTATTATGTTGTACAGTAACTGTTGTCAAAGTTCTTTTAATGTTCAGTAAAAGTTTTGAAATTAGAAATAGTCATTTGTGAGTTCTTTTTCTACGTTGAGATAAAGAGAGAGAAAAACCGAAAGGTGAATTGTTCTAACAGCCATAAGATGTCATTAGGCAAAGATCAAGCCTGAATAGATTTACTCAGCAGCAAACAAACTTTTAACAACTGCTTTGTTCAAATCCTCTGCTTTAAGGTGAGAGTAACACAACACCTCTTCCATGGGAGTTTAATTTCCCCCACGTGAGGCTCTGAAAACACTGTGGCTTTGAGAAACAGGCAAAGAATTAACTTTCAACAAAACAATTTACAGCTCTTATAAAAAAAGGCAGAAAGTGGGATTTTAACACTCCAAAAAGCTCCCGCAGAATGTCTGTATTAACTCTTAAAGGCTCATTTATAATTAAAAGAAAAACTGATACCGTCTCAATTAATGGCAAGCATCATTTGGTTAAAAAATAATTTTATATTCCTGTAGAAGAGAATGCATATTAGTTCCAATATTTTAGCTGACTTTAAAATGCAGAATTACATGTACCTCATGTACCTGTCTAAATAATGTTTTAAATCAGCTGTGAGAAAAACTTGCCTTAAATTACACCAAATTAATTTTTTTACTCTACAAACTGTTTTTCATCAATTAATGTTGCAGCAAAGGACATAAACTGGCTATGGAATTTTGACCCATATGAACGCTGTATATTATTAAATATGAGCAAATTCTCTATGTAATTAAATATGATGATCCTCCTTTTTTTGTGGGTCAAATATAAAATGTCACTTATAAAAAAGCATTGCAGTTATTTCTGAGTAGATCTTTTAAAAAGTGACTCTCCTAACCTTTTTCTAGGATAGTTAAAAAGTACATTCACAAAAATAATGAAAAGTTTTTAAAATGTGTGTGGTTTTAGAGCCGTATGTGCCTGCATTAGGATGTGTGGATTCTATCAAACTTTATAAGAGGCCAATTAATTGAATGACTTCCAGAAGTGGTGCAAAAAAAAAAAAGCTGAAGGAACTTCATTGCCCGCATTAGACAAATGATTGCCTATAAATATATGTCACCTTTTACCATCAATATAGCTACTTTTTACAGAACTGCACACATATCACTGCTAACATAAGCAGTGGGTGTTATCATTTATTTCTTAAAAACAACATCAAATAGGTCAAAATGTAAGCGTCTGGATATTAAGAGCGAATGATCATAGCTATATCAAGTTTCCATTTCCATTTAGTAACCTAGTAATGGAGTGATTTCTTTAAAGGAAAATCTATTCCATGAAACAAAGACAATTGAACCGACTCATTTATCTGACTTCGTAGCTATATCGAGTTTACATTTCACTTTTGTTGCATTGGCCTTTAACACAAGTTGAGACTTTGACACTCCTAACTTATATGTTGTTTTGTATTGTATCTTGTACAGCACTTTGGTCAACTGATGGTGTTTTTAAACGTGCTATAGAAATCATTTCGACTTTGACTAAGTAATTAACTAAATGAAGTTATTTTTTTAAAGGAAAATCTATTCGATGAAAGGAAGACAATTGATCATTAATCTGATGTAATAATTAATAGAAGCTAAGGGGTTAAACATAACATGCAGAGTTGTAACCGACATGAACAAAGAAAAATAAAAGTGGAATATACTAGACTCTATGTGACATGAGGGGAAATGGAGAACTGAGATTTATGTTGATACTAGGCTCTGCTTTAACCTGATGCTTTTCTGCCTTTTTTAAGGGAGATACATTTTCACTTTCTGCTGAAGCTTTTTGTGATATTGTTGGATATACATTTTTGTCTTCTGTTAAGTCTGTGTTCATAATTTACCCGTGAGTACCTGAGCTGAACTAACGTTTCTGTGTGAAAGAATGCCAAAAGATTACCTTTCCTAAGGTAAAATAAACCCTACTGTTAACTGCAATTCCATTCAAAATCTGTCTACCTAGTGCATGCGTTATATACATGTGATAAATATTATGTTGTGCAGTAACGTTGTCAAAGTTGATTTTAATGTTCAGTAAAAGTTTTGAAATTAGAAATAGTCATTTGTGAGTTCTGATGTGACATGAACAAAGAAAAGAAAAGTGGAACATATGAGACTGTGTGTGAAGTGAGGGAAATGGAGTTTTATGTTGAAACAAGTATAAAACCATTTGGATTCCTGAGAATAGACCATGAGTTCAAATAAAAACTGAATATTGACTTTTATTTAAACAGGCCATACACATTCTATGTTCAAGTCTTGAACCATTCAAGTATATGCAAAATGAGCGTGTTTTGAGAAGGGCAATGCCACGTCATCCAAGAAGACATTCTAGGTGAACAATACAGTTTGAACAAGAGATATTGTTCAAAAAGTAAACCTTTCTCTATTTCACTAAATAATTACAAACTATTTAGTGAATTCATTATGTGAGCTGCCATTATAGGTCACTAAGGAGAAGTGATTAGTTAGTTATCAAAACACACACACACGCACACACACACACACACACACACACACACACACACACACACACATAACATATTTTTTTTGTTGTTTAAATCTTTGTAAAGACAAAGACAAAATATAATGTAGAAAAAGTAATACTACAGTATACAGTGTATTAAAGGTGCCCTGTGCAGCTTTAGGGGAGGGGTACTTATTTACATACAGAGCCCATTTTCTCTACATGTAATTATTAGTATTGAATAATTCCATCCTCATAAATCAAAACTATCTGTCTATTATGAGACACCTGGAACGAAACGTAAGACTACATTAAACTGTGGGCCCTGCTGCTGTTAAAGAAAAGCGGTGAAACAGTAACCATTCAAGAAGCTTTCTAACTTCAAACAGTGTTCCATGGGTCACATTTATTTATTCAGTTATGAGAATATATCTTAGACAAAGTTCACTTATCCGACACAACCAAAGTTACACAGTGCACCTTTAAAGATAAGGCACTAGTGAAGATGCAGGCAGCTCCCCTTTCTTGTCAACAACTCTGTGTGCTTGAGAATCCACAACAGAATATGAAAAAAAAGCTTGTGTCTTCACAATCGTGGCAGACAGATATTTCTTAACAACAGTTTTCTAGAATGTTTAAAAAGGGAGCACACAACATCTATTTGGATCTTCTGAAGTACAATGATTGTTTGTTAAAAAACAGCATCCTCTGCACAAAATCTGTAACTCTAAAAAATAATATTAATATTTCATCCAAATTAGATACTAGAGCCTACACATCTGCTCTCATTAGAGATGGATTTAAGAAATGAATTCCTATATGTTATACAATGAGTAAAAGAGGCTAACTTGATCAATATTCAGGAAATAAACGAGTCCAATTAGGAGATATGGAGGGAAACCCCACATCTCTCACAGCTTCCTGCAGCCTGATTGTTCATGTGTGAGCGCTCATCTCATCTCATTTTTCAATGAACTATCATTTCCTGCTGCTGCTGTGCACATAGTGTGGAGCGTGTTTAGGCACCCTGTGTTGGCCTTGAAAAAACCACATTCCACAGTCCATGAGTCAGGGGCCACCTTTGACCCTCTCTGCCCCTTCTGAGGGCTCGCATCTCCAGTGGCACGCAAACACACACACACGCACGCACACACACACACACACACACACGTGGTAACCTAATAGAGTTTACAATTTGTAATTATTCATGTCAATGAAATCCCAAAAGTGAGCACACAAACACACAAGATCACCCAGGCAGGCACACAGAGACACAGAGAGCCACACACACACACACACGTGCCCTGACGTTCCCCACAGACAGAGGAACTATAGAGAACAAGGGCTCACATGACATGGCACACCCTGGCCAGGTCCTACAGGTTACTACACCACCATCACAACAACTGCAGCTAAGGCAATCTCCAGTGTTACCCAATGGTCCATAGGGCCAGGGTTCACAGCTCACACCTAACATAACAGGGCCAACACACCGTGAGATGCACACGCACACTGTGGTTAGGCAGGCGCTCTGACCTGATGCTCTCACACTCAAACCGTCTCTATCAGCTCACACTGAATTACTACTGCTCCAATTTAATTTAATTTGTTTTATTATTTAGTGTTGGATTAATTAAATTATGGCAGGAAGGATGTGTCTCACTCTAGATTTGGATTCAGGTGCAAATGTTGTAAAGTTATATCTGTGTCTATGTGTGTCTATGTGTGTCTGTGTGTGTGTGTGTGTGTCTGTGTGTGTGTGTGTGTGTGTGTGTGTGTGTCTGTCTGTCTGTTCCTCCTCCTAAGTTCAACCGGGCTTTTTCCCGATGACTTCACCACTTAAGCATGGAGCCCACTCCTGGACGCGGAGATCCCCCTGCCCAGTGTGTTTATCACATCCACAGCCATCCAATGTGTCAGCAGCCAGCACACACGAACACACACACACACACACATACACACACACACACACACGTGCGTATACACAAGTTCGGACACATGCTATCCTCTTGGGAGCTCGCGCAGTGCTGCCAGGAAATCAGGGGGCACCAATTATAGCAGTCTATTATTCCTCTCACTTCCCAGACAGCCACATAAAACAGCCTTTCCAATCCCCTTACGACCCCCCCAGGTTCAGCAGGCCGGCATGCCCACACAAGAGCCACTTGGTCTGGGTGTGAAGGTGTGTGCAGTTGCTGGGGTCACTGGGTAAAAACCACCAGGGCACCCTGACTGGTTCTCCAATGGTGAGAAAGGCTTGTTCAATGAGTCAGAAGAGGCTGTGGAGACACATGCAGACACAGTCACACTGCTACTCTCCGACTGACAGCGACAGGCAGGCAGGGAAATAGAGCAGGAGATGGAGGAAGAGAAGAAGAAGAAAAAGAAGGCATAACTGCTTTTCTCGCCCGTGTATGCCTACTGCATGCTAACTAGATTATTTTTTTATGATCAGCTGTAGTATGTAGAATAGAAAAAAGAAAGAGCATGCCATTTGTAACACAGGGTTTGTTTCCTATGGGACAATGTTTAGCCCTCTTTTCCAAACATAGTAATATCCCATACCTACTATGAACAAATGTTAAGGTGCAAACACAACAAAGAAACAGGGTCATTTGGTTGGAAAATTAAAACTTGAGAGGCTGTTAGTCAGTCAGCTTGGTCCGTCAAAATTGCAAGGGAAAGGAATTCAATCCCACAAAATATCAGGGAATTAAACACATACAAATTGTTTAATAAGCAGTTAAGACAATGGTTGATCAATACATATACATGTCAGCACTAAAATCATTTGTTGTGAATGTGGTCGCCACACTATGTATTTATTTTAATGTATTTTTTTCACTGGTGCTTTGTGTTTTGTGTTGTTTTACCTTAGTCAGTCAGTTCTGTTTGTTCTGTGATGCTCTGTGTTGTGCTCTGGGCTTCTGTCCTGTTTAGGTTTTTTTATCTTGTTTAATTGTATTTTCTTTTAACATTGATGTCAGGGGACAACAGATGAAAAATGGCCTTTTGGCTCATTCTGGCATTTTTAACCCATGTATGATCATGTGTTTTATTAATTTGCACTGTCCCCTTCTTAAATAAACTGAATTGAATTTAATTGAATGAAATTGTTTGAAGCTTGACTGTCCCGTAAACGCAATGTATGTACAGTATGTTACTAATCCAACTCAGAAGGTTAGCCAGTGAGCACAGAAGTGTACGTGTGAGACTTTCACTTAGCATACAGTGCACCCTGTATGGAAGCCTGTGTGTGGTTCATATACACTGTGACAGGCCGCTCAGACAACCACATATGTTACTACTACTACAGATCCGGTAAAAACCACAAACATGCCCTTATATGTTCCGCTGCATCTCTATGTTCTACAAGTGACTGCATTGCAAAACAACAAGGAGGGATTGGGCATATGAAGGCAGGCAGCAGGGTAAACTAAATGTGTGTTCATTTCAATAAACGGTTTGTGCGCAAAAGAAAAACAGGACATTCAAATTGCATAAGAAAAAGTGATCATAGTTATCTGATTGCATATTGCACATTGTAAATATTTTTCATCACATTGCACATTTCATTTTAACTGATCTTCTTTTTACTTTCTATTCTATCTTATATTTACAGTTTTATATTGCACGGAAAATTCCTTTGCACTACTTAGTATTTATCTATGTAAATATTGTTAATACATATCTTGTTTATCTTATTTAAAGCTCCCATATTGTGCAAATGTACTTTTCCGATGTTTTTGAACATAAATATGGGTCTACGGTGTGCCTACAGACTGCCAAAGTATCAAAAAAAAGAAAGCTCTCTCCTTTTCTCACTCTCCCCTTTTCTGAAACCCTCCACCTATCCACCCAATATACTGCAGTCAGAATTCTCCCCGTTTCTGACATCAAAAACTGGAAAGCCAGAAGCTTCCACTGTGCAGTCCACCCCCCTATTTCTTATTGGTCCACGGCCCCGAGATCCTCTCGAAAAATATTCCTTCAACCCCATGTTGTTTGCTTGTTGCTAAGCGACAAGATGCCTGTAATCCACTAATTTATCTTAACCACAGCAGCCTCGTTTTTAATAACACAACGGATAGGAAGCTACTTGTGCTTTTTTTCAAACAGTGAAACTGAAATAAATGTTTTTATTGGTATTTTTGCCTGACTGGTGTATAGCTATTAGCTTTGGGACAAGCATTCAGTTTTTGCTCATAAAAACATAATTCTATTCCCCACACCAGTCTGGAAATGCCTCGTTTTTAACAGGACAAAGGATTGGAATGTATACTGAAGAAGTCTGACTTTGAAGATCATTTTTTCACAGATTTTAGTGGTATTGTTAGCAGCTAGCTCTCGAGCTAGCTTCGCAGTAGCCATCATCTTTTGCAGCATTTTTATTGTGAACATGCTGTTTCCATTAGCGTGTGGCTGTCAGTGCATTTGTATGAACATAGTCTTTCATGTAGACAAGGATAGGTCATGTCAAACTGTTCAAAGTGCGTTACTAGCACTAGACTTAGTTATTCTCATGGGTAGGCTAACTGTGCTAACAGGCTATACGTCATCATTGTTTACAAACAGACAGAGGGCGAGGCGTATCTGGCTTCGCTTCCGGACAGGGGGCGGGGGGAGCTCAAAGATTGTAGGCTATATTTACGAGGGGAGCTGCAGCTCTTTTTAAAAAATAGGCCATTGTGAGATTAGCTGAACATCAGCATAGTACAATAAATTATCTGAAAGTTTTTTTCAGCAAACAATTGAAGAAAAACGTATTAGGAACCACTAAGACCATATAATATGGTGTATAATAGAACCGAAAAGTGTATAATATGGAAGCTTTAACTCTATTTGTATTTATTTTTATCGTTCCAACTGCACTGTGGGCCAGAGATAAACGCCATTTTGATTCTGATGTATGTCTTGCATATATCAAAACTGACAGTAAAAGACTTTGACTTGATTTGATCTGATTGAGCAGTGGCTCATATACGTCACTACATTTTGAGTTTGCAGGTTGCAGAGGTTGTGGTTAGGAGCCCGCCAGTGAAAACAAGTGAAAGTTTTCTGATGTTAGCGCAACAGCATGATGTGTATCGCAGTGTGCTGGAACAACACTGAAGGTATGCAGAGAATCTAAAGACTATATTATCTCCCAATAAAACTGTTGCACATTGCAAAGTAATAAATAATGTTCACAGTGGTGTATCTTTAAAATTTGACAGAATAAAATGATCTGTATAGCACATTAGGAAATGGAATTATTTGTTTTATTACCAGGGGCCATTTTTTCTTGTGGTGCTGGTGCATTTGGTTTTCAGTGTTCTCAAAATCAAATTAAATCTTTCACAGACCTCTTTTTCAATACCACGTACAGTATATAGTGAAATGAATGCCGACTGCATTTCCATACAAGTTTAAAGGATATAATGGAGAATCAGTATCCATTCTATGCCCTATAAAATCATTCACTAGGTCTTGTTTCATGAAAAACTAATATATTTAATAACTCTCGTAAAATATGTTGTTTCTAAAAGTTAATTCTTTAACACTTGTAATGGGAAATATTTTGCTACATTCTGTGTAACAAACCCAGATAACTGAGCATAATGTAACTGTCCAGAGTGATAAAAAAGTGATTATATTGCTGGCAAATACAGTTAAATACAGCCCCCCCCCAACAAGAAATCCTATATTTTACTGGCGCACTAAAAAACCCCGTCGAGTGAATTTCAAGGGCAATTTCAGATTTTTCAGAAGCATCTTTCCCCCTAGCCCCCGTTAATTTCCGTCCCTGGCGTATAAACACAAGATCATACCCAGATTACATACAGATTATATCTATGCTTAGAATGAACACAAACAGGCCTCCTTTGCTATCTCTACTCCCCTCTCCATAACTTGTAGCTGTTGTGATTCAGGTTCTGAAGAGAGGCTGGGTGGAGACAGAGGGGAGGCAGGGGGGGGGGGGTCCGGTCGACTGCCTTTGCCCGGCTGGCCCTCTGAGTCAGGGCCCTGTCTGCGATGGGATGACTCCTCGCACAGAACACACAGAACACATGCACACACACACACACACACACACACACACACACACACACACACACACACACACACACGACAACTGCGGAAATTACACTTAAACAATAGCCAAATGAGCTTGCGCTGGAGGTCACGTTGTGTTTTCCCCACGATGAATGAGCTGCTCTAAAAATGAATCAATGACCCAAATGTCTGCTACAATAACTGCAAAGGAGACAGTTACCGTCCTGATAGAGAAATGCATCAGTAAGTTCATAGCATTTGAACGTGGGACGATTTGATGAGCGAGCAAACATCACTGTGACACTAAAACTAATGAATCAGGAATGAATAAAGCACTCAGTCCCGGGACACACACACTGTGCCCGCAAGGCACATAATATGACACCAGACCGGAGAACACACACACACACACACACACACACACACACACACACACACACACACACACACACCTGACCTCTCCCTCTCTTTGTGTCTTCCCTTCTCTCTCTCGCGCGCGCACACACACATGTGCGCGCGAACACACACACACAGACACACACAGACGGACACACACACACACAGACACACACACACAGACAGACACAGACACACACACACACACACACACACGTTCAGATCTCTGTGTGGCCCCTTCTGTGATACCCCTCAGTGAGCAATGAACTGCAGAAAACAGGCCTATGCAGTAGTACGCAATCTGAAGCATAAGTCTTTTAGAGCGACTGGACATTTTTGTAAATGTCTGTGGTGAGAGTCCTTTTGGCTCATAGTCAAAGCTCTCTCTCTCTCTCTCTCTCTCTGACTGTTAATATCTCTCACTCTCTTTCTCTCTCTCTGACTGTTAATATCTCTCACTCTCTTTCTCTCTCTCTGACTGTTAATATCTCTCACTCTCTTTCTCTCTCTCTGACTGTTAATGGCTGTGTGTATATCTGTCAGAGCTTTAGGGGCCCAGGGTAATCACAATGGAAGTGTGGGGGGGAGATGAGAAAATGGACGCCCCGCCGGGTCAGGGCATTAAACTTAACGATGCTGTATAAAAAGAGAGTGGGCCGCAAAACCTGCCGCTCCATCGCTACCTCCTGCTGTTCTGCCCCTGTATGTTTGCCTATAGTGTGATCCACTTATGGTAAATGGTAAATGGACTTGTATAGCGCTATATCTCCGTTTATCACAGACTCAAAGCGCTTTACATTGCTTTTTGTACACATTCACCCAGTCACACACACATTCATACACCGATAGCAGCAGCTACCACGCAGGGTAGGCTTAGCACTACGGTGCTAAGCTAACTAAGCTAACTATCGGGAGCAATTCGGGGTTCAGTGTCTTGCCCAGGGACACTTCGACATGAGGCGGGGAGATGGGGGATCGAACCTCCGACCCTGCACACCAGAGGCGCGCTCCCTACCCACTTCGCCACTGCCGCCTTATCCTGAGAGGCAGGGATATATGGAAGTAATAGGCCTGCACCACTATGGACAAAATGATAAGCACGATTATTTTGATCAATATTGAGGATCAGGATTATTTACCACGATTATTCATTGATTTTAGTGACGAAAATATGTTTCACGTAAACATAACACCGCTTTTATATGTGATCCATTGTTCTATATTTGCGCTAATGTACAAATCTTTTCTTCAAAATAAAATTGGTCCTCCTTATTAATTCTGTGCATTTCCGAGAATGCAAATGAAATAAAAATTGTCCATAAGCTTGACACACAATTATATCAACAGAGCACTGCTTTAACTTTTCGTTAGCCTCATAGCATAATTGCCTAAATCATATTTACTCTACTGTACTTTTACTCTACATCTACTCTATTCTACATGTACTCTACATCTACTTTACCCTACTCTATAACCCTTAAAATATGACTTAGGCAATTATGCTATTAGGCTAACGAAAAGTAGGTGTAGAGTAGAGTAGATGTAGAATAGAGTAGATGTAGAGTAGAGTAGATGTAGAGTAGAGTAGATGTAGAATAGAGTAGATGTAGAGTAAAAGTAGAGTAGAGTAAATATGATTTAGGCAATTATTCTATGAGGCTAACGTTTTCCTTGTGCTACATTTCTGTTAAATGACACATCTTGGCGAAGGAAGGACTGATCAATGCCATCTTTGTCAGGACGCTTCGCAGGTGACCGGAGGACACACTGACTAATAGGAATAATGATCTTTAACAAAGAGTTCCTGTTTGCTGCATCACATGTAGAAGATAACTAACGACAATAGAATGTGTCATTTTATTTTTATTGCACAAAAGGATATTGATTGATCAGGCCTGTTACGGTGACGACAGGCAGGCAGGCAAGCAGGACCCAAATGCAAGACGTTTCAAATATAGGTAATTTATTGTCCAAAAAACAATGAGAGACAGGTGTATCACATTAGGGGAGGGAGCAGTAATCACACAGGAGGGAAGCTTGACAGGACATGGGGAGGAACAAGACAAACATACCAAAATAAAACAGGAAACATGGGGAACCACCAAAACAAGACAAGACAAAGACAGACCATGACAAGGCCTGTGCGTTCTCACACGTACTTATAAAAAAATCCCTTCCTGGTATAACTGACTTTCAACAAGTCACATTTTACCTTCCACCCAGACAGCCTCACATTCAATATGAAACTAGTTTTCTATTTGAGTTTGGGGGGTTGTGCTCAACATAGGTGGAATTCAGTGGAAACACACAGTAACAGACTTTTTCTAGAACCCAGAGTAGTTTGATTAGCACGATTCTTCTCCACTAACCCAACTGTCTTTGAGTTGTTTTAAAGTTAACTTTAAAAGAGAATGTGTGTCAACCTCCAGGGCTAAGTAGGAAATAGGGGATAGTTGAAGAAAATAAATTACAATGAGCTATAAATTCATCATTTTATCTTCTCTATTTTTACAGTCTCAGAACAATAATCAGGTGTCTTTATTGAAAATTTAACTTTTAGTTGTGTGTGTGTGTGTGTGTGTGTGTGTGTGTGTGTGTGTGTGTGTGTGTGTGTGTGTGTGTGTGTGTGTGTGTGTGCTGTTTTCTTGCTTATACTTCTAAAATGGACTTTCAATGTTATCAAATGCACAGCCCTTGTTCTGTGACAAAAATGTATGAAGTTGATCTGGAGCTTAACGGGAGGATTCAACAAAATAAAATGGGTTCTTTCCTTAAGTCATCTTTTTAGTGAGAAAACATTCCCTCACAGACACAGAAAGACACTAGATCAAAGCGTGTCAAGGCAGAGATACTGTAGATGTACTGTATCAGTCTGAGAAGTATAATCCTGCTCTGTAGTTTGACTTGCTTACTCCAATAACCTTACCGTACCATGTCAAGATATACAATGAAGATTTGGATACAGCCTTTTTTCATTTTATGAATCAAAAGTTACTACTGTAAGTAAATGTCTTCAAATACATTTTCTGCATGTTTTCAAGAAGAACAATGGATCACTAATCAGACAATTAACAAAATATGAACGGGTCATTCTTTGAACAGGTCATTATAGCTTATTGTAATTTATTTTCTTCAATTTTCTTGTAGTACTGTAGAATGTAAATGCTGGTTGTGATGTGGATGGTTCCAGTATGACCCAGTGAGTAGCTGCCCCCCCCCCCCCGGCCTTGACCTGTGACTCTCCCCTGGCCTCCCTCTGAGCGGGGGCCAGCCTGCAGGGATCAGCCCTGTGTGGGGCAAGAACAGCCATCTGCAGGCCCATTGTGCTGGTAATGGACTCCCCGCCTTAGTAGATGGCCTCACATGGAAAGGCAATGCATTCTCATGGAGACGTATACGGGGTTCCCCTTTGGCTCTTTCCACTAGGAGAACCCTTTCAGCCCCCACCCCCCAACCCAACTCTTCCTCTCTCTACACCTCAATGGCCCTCTCCCCGAGAGCCCCGGCAGGGAGAGTTCCTCCCTTTGACAACATAAGTCTGACGGATTTGTTGGGGCTCAATACAAGGACATGGAGAGTGGCTAACTCAATCAAGATGATGGATTATTGAGAAACGCTCATTTGAAGTCGACCGGCGCGAAAGCATGGAGGCGCTGAGATACTTAAAGATTACATTGTAAAAAGTGTCTCTTTTGTTGTCCCTGTTTCTCTTTTTTTCCACATTCTCACAGACATTAGGTGGTAGTATGTCCTACAGGAAAGGTGGTCCACCAGTAACCATGAGGTCTCTGGTTGGATCCCCGGCACCGGACAGGAGGGTGTTAGTAGTAAAACTAGTGGTGGCTGCTATTACATCTACGGTGCCTTGTTACAGTCTGTCACCACTGATAAAAAGCAAACACACTGGACTCCTGCAGACAGTGTAAATCACCTTGAATGACTTCACCACACCAAAGCCATGCAACAGGCCTTCACCACTACAGCTGCTTTCATAATTAAGGGAAGAAGACCTATTTTTTCCTGTTGAACACATACATCATCACATATGGCTGATGAGAAAAAAAGTGGCGTGAATCAGACTTAACAATTCAACCTAAACAAAGCGGTTCACAAGGGATCAAACGAGGGCCCAGACAGCATGTTAAAAAAACAACAAAGGAAAAGCTCCTTGTTCCGTTACTGGGTGTGCAATCAGGCTTTTTGGAGCTGTTCCTGCTGAAAGACCAACCACACAGACCCAGCTGCTCAGATAAGAGAGAGAGAGAAGGATAGGGCGGGCACACACACACACACACACACACACACACACACACACACACACACACACACACACACACACACATATACAATATGGAGCACAGAGGCAAGATGATTTCTGAAGTCCTTCTAGGATTATTTATTGAGCTAAACTGTACAACACATGCAAGGGTAGAGAATGAAATGAGCATGTCGTTGGGTAAGACGGGGGGGGGGACACTGATCATGATTAAGGCTATACACAGCAGGAAACAACATTGGTTCCCAAGCACTGGTCAATGTTGAAAGTTCTTTTTGAAGGTCTTCTTACATACTAGTAAATCAAAGGTTCAAAATGAATGTTTGGGTCGTTTATTTGACTAACTTTTGCCATCTCAACATTGCTTTTTTCTCCAATTTTTTCTCTGAACCAAAGATATCAGCTTCTAAAACACTTACATCAACTTTCCATAATCATTCTTACCACTATTCTGAAGGTTATCACAGAATGACCTGTTCATATTTTGTTAATTGTCTGATAAGTGATACATTTTTCTTCTTGAAAACATGTAGAAAATGTATTTGAAGACCTGTACATACAGCAGTACCTTTTGATTCATACAATGAACAAAAGGCTGTATCCAAAATATGTGATGTAAAAACTTTAGACACCAATACGTTGTAAATGATGAAATAAGGATTTTAACTCCGGTTTTATCCAACAGCTAGTTTTTAAAAATAGATGCAAATGTACACAGGATTAGTCACATATAGTTTAGTTAAAATTGCATATTTGTTCAAACATTTCTGAAAAACTTGTAGGACAAAAACTGTTTTAATGTTAGTAATCAACTGGCAACATTTTCATGATGAGAACTAAAAGTGAAAAGGTTTACCTTAAGGCAAAAAGTCCAAAGAGAGTTGAAGTTTATTGACCATTTCAGGTGATCTAATGTACAATATAACTTGACGTTTTGTATTTGAAAGTAAATCTTTAATATTTAAAAAAAAAATGTAAAGCCTGATGTTTAATTTGAGCTAAACTACACCATCATAAAACAAAAGACTCTTTAATAAGGGACGTGGTCTTTTTTATGACGCTACACTGAATCAAAATGATTTAATAACGGCATGAAACCTCTCTTGACACCCAAAGCTGCCTCAGATCTTGATCCAAGCTAGATGTTAGTCTAGCAGAATGTTTTTCTCCAGGTTAAACCATGACTGATACACACAAGAGGAGACATCTGTATGTTAGTCAGCGGATAGAAGATTCTAACCTAACAAGTCTGATCACACACACACACACACACACAGCTCTGTCCGGCTCCATGCTTATCAGCTCCTTGTTATCAGCCCCAAAAGGCATCCAGGGAAGGCTTTATTGTGTCTGTTCTGGCACTTCAGATAACTGTCTTTATTGTTATCCTGCTACACTGCTGAGAGAAGCTTAGGTTCAGGTTACTTTATTTGTACCCATAGGTAAACTTGTTTTGCAATTAAAAAGTGAGCTTCCGTTACACAGTTTAAGACATCACATACACACAAACACAAATGGGACAGTTACATACAGTAGGTAAAACAATTAAAGTGCTCCAGTGCTAATCCAAATTTGGACACTTAAAACCGACCAACATAATTCAGATCTAGTAAATACCCGACAAATTGATCTAAAAATCAACAAATAAATAAATAACACAAACAAAATTAATGTTGTGCAAATTTAGCAGCCGCTTATAGACTGAACCTTAAAATGCTTTCGCATGGGCAGGGAAAACTAGAGTGAAAGGCATCTGCCAAAGATACTGCAATACTCTGTGTTCACAATACACATTAAGAAGTCATCCATCAAGTTTGAAAAATGCCTGACATACAGACAATCATTAGAAACATAGTTTTTTTTTATTACATTTTTTACACAAACCAAGATAAACAAAAAATTAAACAACAATAAAAATAAAGAAAATTGTTTATCGCCATGTATTTTATCAGATGTATTAGAAAAAAAGTTAAAATAGGGATTTTTCCACAATAGTTTTTTTTTTTATTATTTTTTAATTCAGCCCCCAAAAGGAACATCAGCTAGTCATAGATATAGTCATAATGGGAGTTGTTGAGGTCACTTATGTTTCAACTTGTTCCAAACTGGGGCCTATTTCCAGCTAGTATAAAGAAAGAAAAGTGAGCAGTTGGTCAGTTTAGTTAACGGACGTGATGAGAATGTGTGT
>OX442362.1:26388490-26420990 GCA_949357725.1 Hyperoplus immaculatus
ATTAACTCAGTGTCCTGGGTGGACACAACACTTCAAATACTGACAAAAATAAGTTTCCTTTGTGAGATCACTCAAAATGGATGAATTCTTTCCTCCAGGTTCAGGCTAATAATAAGACATGATCCCATCCTGCCTGATAAGGCCTGACACATAAAGGGCCTACATGCTTTTATTGAGAAGATAAGGTATCCGCCAATAAGATAATAAAGATGATGGTCATCCCTCTTTAGACATTTCTCCTTTGATTGGGCTCACTATATTAGCATCAGGTAGATGACTAGCATTAGTGCCTCATGAGAGATAAAACAGTAGGGGGTTTTTAATACCATAGACAGGAGTACAGCTTGTCCTGAGAAGCAGCCAGGAACTGTCCATGCCCACAGTCAAACAGTGGGGAAAATAATCAGATATAGTAATCACCATGTAGTCTAATAGAGCAGAGAGAGCAGACAAAGGGGGTAACACAATGTGACAAAACTTCTGTTTCAAAGTATTATTTCAAGCTGGATAAAGCAACAAGTCCTCCTCCAACTCTTGACTGACCTTCATCCCAGTTACACATTTGGGGTGAGGCAGATTCCACACAAAGGGGGATATAAATGACCTGAATGTCAGATGACCACCCAAAAGGCCTTTAACCGTCAAATTCAGCGTTAATTCTTTCATGAGTGATAGCCCCACACACACGTACACCGCAGGGTACTTTTGGGTGAGCAAATGTCACGTACACACACACACACACACACACACCCCCGTTGAGGCTTACTCACCCGATGAGGGGGGACCATCTGCTCCACTATGTGCCCGCTTGAAGGTGACGATCACAAACAGTTTCTGTATGACAAAGAAATACACAGAGAAAAGAGCGTGTCAGTTAGTGAACCATGAGGTCACTGCTAGGGGTGCAGAACAGGGCAGCGTGTATGCATCATAGCTTGATCAGTAATTCCTTAACTAAACTCCCCCCTGCTAACACACACACACACACACACACACACACACACACACACACACACACACACACACACACACACACACACACACACACACACACACACACACACACACCTAGCCATTATGCCTGAGTCAATGCCAAGCACCACCAAGGCGGTTAGCTCTAAAAGCAGCTTTTGTCATCGACGGGCAAGCAATGAAAGGCATGGGCTCCATGACACACGACCTTTACACAGTACGCTACAGTAGGTCAGCATATGACCAGGGCTGTCATCAGAGGAGTGTGTGTGTGTGTGTGTGTGTGTGTGTGTGTGTGTGTGTGTGTGTGTGTGTGTGTGTGTGTGTGTGTAAGAGATGGCTAGATGTTGGAGGGGTAGAGGAATCAAAGGAGATGTGTCATTGCTGCAGTGGGAGGTCTGTCTGTCTGTCTGATTCTTGCTTAGTCAGCGGTCCAGAAGGAACAAAGAGTTGACAGGCAGCCATTTTGGCTGATATTAGCCCTGTGTCCAACTGGGGGGGCACGCCACCAACATGCACCCAATAACTGACCCACATTTTTTAGCGGGTGCTTCATTCTGCCTCTTGTTGAGTGTTTGTAGGTTACTGTCTTCCTATAATCAAACATGTGTATTGACCATTAGAAATGTGCTTTGAAGCAGTGACATGTAGGTGTGCCCCTCATAATGCCAATGACAAAAGGCTTAAGCTTTTGTCTGGCGCATCATTCAAACTCATGTTGTGCAGACAAATTATTGTTTTAAACCCCACAGAACCTTATTTTACATTCTAGTACAGATCCAAAGGTTTCCCCAAGATACTAAACATATGTTTTTGCAAAATAACAGGGAAAAGTGTAAAAGATTATACATGAGAAATCTAGAATGTTCCACTTGATGATGGAGCCATAAGAAAAATCTCATCTTGGATTTGAATATTTCACTCAATATAAAAATCTTTAGCTTCAATTAGAAAGATATAACGTAGAGTGTGAAAGCGTGGGAACATTTAGATAGATAGATAGATAGATAGATAGATAGATAGATAGATAGATAGATAGATAGATAGATAGATAGATAGATAGATAGATAGATAGATAGATAGATAGATAGATAGATAGATAGATAGATAGATATACACAAATCAGAATGACGAATCAAATGAAATGTAGCACTACTTTACTGACATGGAGTCCAGTCCCAATACTAAACCTTGACAGGCTATGAAATAAAGAGTCTATGTTGATAAGAGCTTTTCAATTACAGATGCTGCAGACAAGGACATTTAGAATATCTTAATAACAGGTCATTGCAACAACTTCCCAGACCATTTAAAAACAATTAAAGTGTAGAATTGTAAAAGCATAGGACACACAGAATACAAGAATTGTCACTATGAAGCAGACAACTGAAAATGGACTACCATGTCAGTAACACCCAGACGTTACTTTGACATGCTTTACAGTGGCGCCCCCAACGCCGATGTCATGTGACAGGGCTTTGATCAGGCCTTTGTTACAGTGTCTCATTGTGTGAGCTTATGTAAGACGTCACCCGGGGTCATGCGTGTATTGTTCATTTGGTTTGTCTTTTAATTTGGAAAGGTCTTCAGCCTCACTGCAGGTTCTCAGAAAAAAGAAAATGCCGGCAACTGTCACAAAACTAACAACACTTAGAATTGATTTCTGATAAAAAAAAAAGACATGACATTTTACTGTTGCACTATTTCAAGTGCCTCACGGAGTAAAATAAACTTTAGCCAGAGCAGCACAGAAAGAAAAACCCCATCATCATGGCCATATACCTTTTCAACTACAACTTGAGTGACAAGTTTGGGAGTGATGGACTTGAATAATAGATCTCATCTTAACAGACAGTGACGTGAGCTATCGTGAGAAAGATGGCGGATGCAGGGAAAGCTGACTAAGGGATGCACACACGGTCTTTACTCACTGATTTCAACTTAAGTGATGATGCTTTTAATTGCTATAAGCACAAATGTGTCACACAGGAAGGTTCATTCATGATCATAAACCATGGACAGCACTGTGACAGTTATATGGAAGTGAGAGCATTCTGTCTATACACAGGTCATGTTTCTGCTCATCTGATAATGCCTAGAGTATGATTATTAAGTCAAAGGGTTACAATAAGAACAACGCTCTCATTTCACTCTGATTGATGGAAGTCCCTCTGCCACACCCCAGGGCTCTATAGAATCACCTCTCTCTCCCGTGTGTATTTCCATGACATCACCAGCACTCATCCTCAAGTGACCCAGCTGCGTCACAAAGGCCTGACGGGACCCATTCAGCACGGGGACATTCAACAAGTTAATGAGCATAAAGGTGGAAGCAGCTAGGGCAGGAGGATAAAATAAAGAGAAAAAAGGCCTCTCTTTGGAGACAAGTGAGAACACACCTGGAGCACAAACAAACACACACACACACACACACACACACACACACACCGAGAGCATCAAAATACCCTTTTGTTCCCTCTCGGGCCTGTGAGGGAGACAACACCTGCTGTCTCCAGTCCGCTCTCTTTTTAACACTAGTGGTTTTCCCGCTCACACACTGTAAACTACCCAAACGTTTGCACCAGTAACAGAAAACCTGAGCTTAAAGGAATCTGAAAGAGAGCAGCCACAGGAGACCATGGGGGCTCCCCACACACACACACACACACACACACACACACCGTAGAGTCTGTTGAAAGTCTTTCTTTCCGTGAGACAGAGAGAGAGCGAGAGAGAGACACACCACTGTCACTGGGGGCCCCTGGGACCCCTGGGTGTAATCTGGTACAGTGTATGTGATTGTGGCACCCCCCCCTCTCAGCTCCCCCTTTCTTTCCCCATCACCTCCCACAGACAATGTTTATCTGCTTTAGCTGGCGCTCACTTGCTTTGCCCCCCCCCCCCCCCTCCACCAGCTTTCTCTCTCCGTTGGGTGTGGGACAATGCCCTGTATGATTAGGAATGGAGAAAAGAACAGAAACTGCTTTTTTCTGCTTTTAACCCTTTTCCTCTCTGTGTCACAACGGGCCGCCGAGCCCCTGGCACTAATCACAGACATACTGCAAATTCCTGGACTCAAATTGAGGATTTTCCAGGGATTAGAAGTAGAAACATTTGTGATGCCAAAAGTCTCCTTTCAGCACTTATTCTTATTCACAGGGTTAGGAGGATGTATCATTTACATTCCTATGACTTCTCAATCTGCTGGAGTCTTTGACCACTCTACTATACACTGTACACTGTACGAGGGGGGGGAGCAGCTGCACTCACAAAATGGTTGACTCCCCCCTACTTTTGGCTTCACAAAATGGCCTCTTTTCTTACTAGGCGCAATACAGTTCAGAGAAGCTGTGTGTGCTGTGTGTGTGTGCATGTGCGTGTGCGTGTGTGTGTGTGTGTGTGTGTGTGTGTGTGTGTGTGTGTGTGTGTGTGTGTGTGTGTGTGTGTGTGTGTGTGTGTGTGTGTGTATGTGTGTGTGTGTGTGTGTGTGTGTGTGTGCATGTGATTCATTCAATACACTTCTCCCACTGCATGCAGATGTATGCAAATCTTGGTAAAAATCAAGTTTTGTGGTTTTCTCTGCACCGTGGAATAAAAAGACGAGTACAAGACATTTTGCCCTACACAAATCTACCACTGTTTTTTCTTTCTTTTAAATCAACACTTTAAAATCATTTTTAGCATCATTTACGTTGGATACTGTATATCATTAAACAGCAGCTCACCTAAATGTGTGCTTTGATGAGTTCTTTCCACATGACTGTCCAGAAGGGGACCAAGAAGTGTCCACATCTTATTCCAACAAGGGATTTCAAATCTAGGAGTAAAGACAACAATAAGAGAGGATTAGAATATATACAGTATTTCTAAATAGAAATTAAAAAAAAAGCGCAAGACATAAATCTAGGCAGCACGAAGCATTTCACCTTCCATCTGTATTCAACAGGTTCACCTACACAATGTCCCTGACACATGACCATATATCTGATATTCTTTTAGTTGACATATTTCTTCAAATTGAATTTTTTTGTTGAACAATTCATTTAAGGAACAGCCATTTTTATTTGACCAATGCCTAATTGTCAATATAACATTATTGTTGACGTAACATGATTTGAACTGATAAACCCTTTTGTCGGGGTGAACATTTTTTCATAGACAAACCAAATAAATAAATAAAGGTTTGTAAAATGTATGACTTACAGAAGCAACAGGCAAACATGGCAAAGAATCCAACCCGCCTGGATGAGTAACTGCATGGCAATTTTTTTTTGCTCGGGAGGCAAAGTCCTTAAAAAAAAGAGCAGAAAATGTGTGATTAACTTTTTCTGCAGAGACTTGCTGACAGTGAACACACACACACTGCATTTAGATAGAAATCACCTTCACTGAATTTTCTTTAACATATTGCAAAAAAAAACATTCTTTTGATTACTGTTGTAGAGTTGTCTGTGATGTACACATTGATACCATGACACTTTCTTTATAAATACTGGGACATGTCTGACACAGTCAAATACACTTTCAAATGATTATTCACTATTTACATGACAGAAGATACATTATTATTCACACTTAATTTCTAGTCAATTTCTAATAGATAAGTACATTGTTTCCCTTGAGCTACTGAAACATACATTGAGGGGAATATCAGAGGTGTGTGAAATAGATGTATAACCAGCTGTAGCCAATGTTGTTTTCTTTAGTGATTTCTAATGAATTATTTGAAAGCCGTTCCAAAGTGACGTTTAAACAAATGAAGTATTTAGGATCAAATCTTATGGTTAAAAAGCTGTTCTTTTTAAGGCTTCTTGGTCCTTTCTGTTGTGTTAATGTTTCAGCTTAATACAATTTACTGCCTCTGTGTGTGACATTAGACCATACCATTTTATATCTAAAAACACATTGGGGTTAAAATGAAACGAAAAATGAGTGTATAACCTGTTTTTATAACCCCTGCCTGATTTAAAAATAAGTGTAAAGGAGCAGCAGCCTCCGGCAGCTACAGGAGGATTTTTATTTTCTAGCTCCATGTCAAAGTTCCCTCCATAAAATGTTTAGACCATATTGAGCAAGATTTAGCACACCACCATCATTATCATCATTAGGTCCTCAGAAATGACATGCACAGCAATGCAAACGGATGAGAGCTTGAAATACATGATATTGTACTGTAGTGTGCATCCAGGGGGATTTTCTTCCTTTAATTAAGAAATTGTATCATTTGTGTTCCTAAACCCTTCAAAGTTTAGGTGCTGCATTTTTAAATAATATAAATCTGTCAAATCAATACTTAAGCAATCAGATTTTTAAAAAGATCAGCATTGTCTTCACTTCTAATGCATCTAAATTTAGCAAAGTAAATGGGAAAAGTGTGCGTGATGAGGACATATTGGTGTGGGGAACGTGGCCTGCTTGCTAGTGTATATTTATTACCATTTAGTCATACAATAATGGACCACTTCTTAGAGGGATCATGTATGTATTTAAATGTTTAAATGACAAGGGGGTGGCTTGCACAATTAAATGAAGAGCTGTGCATCATTTCAATGAGCGCTCCTGCCAACAGAAATATCCTCAAGTTCACAGCTAAAAAATGAGCTGATTCACTTGCGACACATTGTGAAAGAATTCCAAAGATAATCTTACTGATATGATTCAAGGAGAGTGTCAACTGGTGTTAGCATGTCTGTGTCTATAACCTCTAATGCCAGGGTTTTAATTCCATTGTCACTGGGCAGCGGTAGAACAGGACATCAGACTTTTGGTCATTTACAGTGACTCACTAATTCTTACTTTTTCAGCTGGCCGTTGCCCTATCCGCTCTTGACAGCTTTACAAAAGCCTCCTTTCACAGCAGTGACACATATTTTTCCTCAATATACCTTTTCTGGGAAGAGCAGCCTTTAATCTAGACGGGATTTGACCTCAGCTACTTCTGGGAACACAAGGGGAAAACCAGCAGGATCCAGGACCTCTCTCTTATTTTTGGATGACACATTTAATATCTAGGTAATTTTTATAAAAAGGATTATTTCCATGCCACCTTAAATTTGCAAAATTTAAATGACTTGTTTCTTTGTTTGATTTTTGGAAGAGATTCTGGGCAAAAGGCAAAGCTCTTCAAGCTTTAACAATGAACTATATTGAGGAGATTGTATTTCCAAAATGTTAGATGGAAGATTTTTTTTTTTAATATTTTGTAGGCCTTAATAATAATTTCATTTGTTCACAACAGAGAATATGGATTTTAAATGCGAAAAAGGCAAGTTTTATCATACTTCACTTTTATTTCTTAATGTGTCTGAATTTATCTTGAACCTTTTATCCTGGAAGCAGTAAGATTCTTTCCCACAGTTACTTTTCCTTAATTACTGTTTTAATTGTTCCTCTATTTTAAGCACTACAACGTTCTGAATATATCAAATTAATTATATGTATGTAACATTACATGAAACATTTACTTCAACCAACTCCTTACATGCAAAGCACTCACTCTTTGGTATGAAAATGATTTTGCAGGATAAAGCCTTTAATTTATATATTATTCCAACACAGAATTATGCAAAAAAAGAATAACTTTCAAGTTTTTTAAAAATCTTTGCCGGCCTCTGTAAAACATACTGTCTCTATTGAATTCTGTAGATGACTCTAATTAGATGCATCATTGTGTGCCTTTCTGACTCAACTTAAAATGTAATTATATTTGTGAACAGAACAGTATTTAATGTAAAAATCTCACAGTAATGAACGATGAACTGCAAAATAGAGTTTTTAATAATTAGTATAAGAACAGACACTCTTCATTTAAAGACAATGTACTCTCTCACATTGACTGTTGATCTGAACACATAAGAATCACCTACAGACATTTACAAAATATTTTTATGACTGAACCAAATTATTTATGTTATTACAATATTTGCAGAGGATTTAAATTGTTTCCAAAAAATCTATTGCATATAGAATAAAAACCCTTTAATAGTTAGTTATTAATGTAAATGTAAATTATTTTTAATTAATGATTAAGCAGATTTTACCATTGGAAGCATGATGTATCACTTAAAACAATATTGAATCAACTGACAGTGAAATAATTATTAAAAGAAAAAAGAATTTGTTTCATATGAACATATCAGAAAAATGAAAATGCCTCTGTGTGTAAAACAACATATTCACAAAAAAACTAAAGAAATAGATGCAGGAGGAGTCTTGTAATACATGATCATACCTTATATGGTCAACAAAACCAGTACAGTGCTGATGACTTTCTGTACGGGGGTGCAACTGAGTGGACAGGAAATTTGAGAGACATGGGAGGTCGCCTAATATGGTGGTGGTGGGGGGAGCGAAACGGACAGACAATCCCATTGGTCCATGATTTGAATTTCTGCCTCCACTCACGTCCAATCATGAAAGCTTTCTCCTTGGGCTGGCCTGTCGTTTTTATTCGAGCCTGTCCCCATTTGTGCATGAGTGCGTGTGTGTGTGTGTGTGTGTGTGTGTGTGTGTGTGTGTGTTAGTTGCTCAGCTGGTGGGAGACAGTCAGGGAAAGGAATGTGTATGGTTGTCTTACAGCTGAAGCGCTGAGGACTTTTGTCAGTACTGGGGGGGGGGACACTTGACAAGGACCCAGCACAACCAATCAGAGCCCCTCAATGCCCATTCATGTTCTGACACCATGACACATGTATAGTTTTTATATATGCTGCCTTATAGTAGAGTATTCGGGCTCATGCAGCGAGAGTGAGCGTCAGAATATCACCGCAGTGTGGACAAAGGGTCCCAGAGGAGGTGATGGGGTGGGTATAAAAGTGTGTGTGTGTGTGTGTCTGTGTGTGTGTGTGTGTGTGTGTGTGTGTGTGTGTGTGTGTGTGTGTGTGTGTGTGCGGGTGCGGGCTTGTGCCAATGTGATTTATTATATAGTTGAACTACGTGCTTGGACTCTCTCTAATTCTGCATTACTGGACCATGGGGAAGTGTCTATGTTGGATGGCTGGGGTTCAGACATCCAGACTGGTTGCTGTTTGGCGGCTTATGGAAAATCACCATCTTTGCCAGGCAGCTTGCCAAGGGCTGCCTGCTTGCACTCACCCCCCCCCCCCCCCACCCACCCACCCCACCCGACTTCCCTCACCACCGGGCCTGCAGGGCTGGGCTTAGCAGCAATTACATTGGGTAAGATACGTAAGTCACGGGTACAGCATCATTAAAACCATAGAGGCTATGGTTTTGGCTTTTCAGCATGGATGCTTTACTCAGCAGTTCTGCAGAGTCACCCCCCACATGATGCCCCCCCCCCCCACCTCTGTATGGGAACCATACTCACATTTGATCTGTTGTTACACACACACACACACACACACACATCTGGAGGTCAGATTAGCCAATTCCTCTTTTGAATAAGCCTATCACAAGTGTCCGTAGAAAACACAACTTTGGTCTACGCTTCACTAAAATGTAAGATGTCTGTTTTGACTCATCACAGTAATATACCGTTGATGAATAAATGTAATACATGAGGAATAGCAGGGTCACAAGATGAGCATTAATGTCAGTATGTCACCGGGACGATTAACTGAAAATGAGATTCAATTCTTATTGGTTACATGACAGAAGTGACTCTTATTAGTAGCATGTCATGAATAAATATGAGCTCTAACATTTACCGTGACGGGTTGAATATCTGTGGTTAGGGTTGATGACAGTTATTAGAAAAATCCACAGGGGAAAAACCCCACAGGAAGAGAGCGACAACAAGACATTAATCTAAGTTAACTTAGTTAAGTTAAAGATATCTTAGAGGTAACTTTAACTCGCTGATCAACTGTAGATGTGAACAGGACACCGGGTCAACACTCCGTTTATTTTCTACAAATGACTGTGAGAGCGAAACATTTTTTGTTGTTGCTTCTTGATTTTCATCTGAAATTCTTTGCCGGGCCATGTGACATCCGTTGTTTCCGATCAGCTTGAAAAGAGGATTCTCTCATAAATACACTGGGCTTTTTCATTGTGAAAAAGAAGTTTTTTTCAGTCGTCTTTGGTAGTATGCTGACGGGGTGCAGAGTTCAAACATAGACAAAAAACAAAAGCACAAGGCAAGCGACAAGGCACTCGGCTCCATGTGGAAAATCTAAGTGTCAGACAAGGAAAAATCTATGCCTAGCCTATACACAAGTCAGCACCCACACACATTTCTCTCTCTCTCTGTCTGTCTATCCCTCTCTCGCTCTGTGTTTTCTTTTTTTCTCAATGAAAGTCTTTCACACAGGAGACACACACACACATCTCCTTAGCGGTGGCGAGCCCCCGACACCATGACGGCTAAAGTTTATCTCATTAACTCCTGACAAGCCCGCGCCCGCCTGCCTGCTCTTTCTCTCTGCCACGGGAAGTGGAGTGAGTGAGGGAGTCCTGACGCAATACAAGCTATGCTCCCATTTCAAGAACACATAGAAAAAAAGAAGAGCTATCATTCAAATCAATCAATCTGGACACACACTGACTCACTCACATACACACGCACGCACACACACACACGCACACACACACACACACACACACACACACACACACACACACACACACACAAAAATGCACCCCTGAGTCCACGTTGACAAATTCTTTAACAAGCTGTGGTTAAAGGGAAGCTGGTTTTACTCTGACTCACCCCCCTCCTTTCAAACAGTTTACTGGAAATAAAGAGGGAGGAGGAGGAGGGGGGCACTTTTCAGAGAAGTCACGTGACAGGGCCGGGCAAACCACAGCACAGAGAGCCTTTGAGTGCAGTAGGCCAGGGGGGGGGGGGGCATACGCCCAGCGCAGATGGCCCTGATTTGAGTTACAGGAGATATGATCCTGGGAGTTGGCAATCAAGAATTCACAGCCTGTTAACCCCTTCCGCGCCGGATGAAAAAAAGAAAAAGAAAAACAAAGAAAAGAAAAAGGCAAGCCAGGAAATAACATCATTAACAAGTTAGTAGTAATCATGGCGTGGATCTGTGCGCGATCCTTCCGAGATGGCCCTGTGTGGAGGCTGAGGATTCCTCTCCAGCACATCCAGTGTTCTCATACTCAGCTAAAGATTTAAGAGGGGGGGGGGGTTCATTACATCAGCGTCTGGAGCCGTTAGAAAAAGGCATGACTTCATTATTCTTGAATAGCTCTGTTCAATGAACCAGAGGAGAAAAAAAGTGCTGTGCTCCTGTGCATCACGTGAACCTTGTGGCAGGAAGGTTGGCACGTTCGGGCCGGGAAGACATACCACAGGGTTGAAGTCAAACTGACTCCAACCGACAAACCTGAAGGGGACCAAGTCAGCATCCTCAACCCAGCTCTGCTCTGCCACAGGGTGGAGTGTGTGTGTGTGGGAAAGAGTCTGAGCGTGTGTGTGTGTGTGTGTGTGTGTGTGTGTGTGTGTGTGTGTAGGGAGGAAAGGGGGGGGGGGGCATGGACGAACGGGTGTCACATCCTTAAGGACCAAATTTGAACCACTTCCCGTCTCAATGCACTGGATACCAATGTTTCATCCAATCCAGTCCCAGTGGAGATCTGTTTCCACTCTGGCCTCCTGCTGCTCAACATCAAGCTTTGATTCACAAAAACTGACACAAATCCACCGCAGATGAATTCCCTCTGTGTCCGCCTTTAAAAGGTGGAAACAATTTAAAAAATCAAAAGGAGGTATTGCGGGCGGCTCTCCTTGTTGCGAGAGAGAGAGGTGTAGCCTGAGAACTATCCAGGTATAACGGTAAAAAGCCCTGTTGTGAGAGAGAGAGAGAGAGAGACAGCCTGCCTTTAGGGACAAGCAGGTCCACGCTGGTGCTATAGCAACCTGCAGCCTCCAGATGCTGTTCAAGCCAACAAGCAAGCGCACTTTACATACATACACACACAGCTAGCAGATAGCATCACAGACACAGAGAGGGAGAGGGGGAGAGAGAGGGAGAGAGAGAGTGAGAGTGAGTGAGTGCACAGTGGGACACAAATGGATGTGTGAGAAAGAATAAGAGCATAGGAAAGGAGTGGGACGGAAAAAGAAACAATGTCAGAGAGAGAGAGAGAGAGAGAGAGAGCCCGTGGTTGCAGTAGGTAGTGAGATAGAAGCTGGTGATCTTCCCCTGTACAGATGCCATGTTCCTCCTGATAGTTTGTCTGGGGAAAGACATGCAGCAGCCCCCTTGAATGCTGAGATGATCATTTAGACAGACTCTCCCACGCCGCCCTATACGCTCTCCCGCTCTTCCACTGTCTCTGCCTCTTTTTCTCTTTTTCTTGGGAAGCTTTTATCCACTTTATTAGTTGAGTGATGTCAGCTCTCAACATGTGTTTAGAACCTGCAGCAGCTGTCTACAGCATTAGCAGTAGTGGACCAGAGCAGGTGCTGCTGCTGTTTCCCTGCTTTAACCAGCAGCACTGATTCTACCACAGTTACGTGACTTCCTTAAATCTTTTCCAGCGTAACTACCGTCTCAAAAAGACACTGCTGATGACGAGTGCAAAATAAAAAATGGGTTGATGCAATTGTATAAGAACAACGCTTCCCTCAAAGCAAATCAAGCAAGCCAAATCGTTAGCCTCATAGCATAATTGCCTAAATCATATTTACTCTACTCTACTTTTACTCTACATCTACTCTATTCTACATCTACTCTACTCTACATCTACTTTTCGTTAGCCTAATAGCATACTTGCCTAAGTCATATTTTAAGGGTTATAGAGTAGGGTAAAGTAGATGTAGAGTAGCCTATAGTAGATGTAGAATAGAGTAGATGTAGAGTAAAAGTAGAGTGGAGTAAATACGATTTAGGCAATTATGCTATGAGGCTAACGAAATGTATTATTAATGAGGACTCGACTATATTAATAACTAGATTATTTTAAATGATCTATCAAAAAGATAATTTTGTATATTCAAAGCCATGTTCAATTTAAAGAGATTCAGGGTGCCTCTAGTTAACTACTGATGTGTACTGTATAACTGTCTCCATTAAAAGAGAGAGGATCACTGCAGTAGACTTCATTTTATCTTTTATTTTTTAAGGTATTAGACTGGCCCCGTTTAAAGGCAATAACTTTCTTCTAGAAAACTGAAACTGCATTTTATTTTAAACCCATCGGGAAATGAGTTAAATCCTACTGCCAAACTGTTCCACTTCTTTTCTTCTAATTTGAAGTTGGTAGTTCATAATGTTTCTCCATTGTTTGACACGTTATAACACTTTCACAGAAAGGGATGTTGAGGCAAAAAAAGTAATGATGGAAAGAACATGATTAAAGTGATCAACCCTACAGCTTACAGAAAGAACATATACTACATACTGTCTACTTAAAGATCGACTGTGTATGCGAGGTGCGTTGAAACCATAGATAGTATAATATAATGGATAAAGCATCATGGCCGACCTCAGTTCACCGAGGAGTATCCCTTCTTTCTTGGCGTGTGCGCGCCGCCATCTTGCCAGAGTTTGACTCCGCCTCACTTCCTCGTACCAAAAAAGGGCATGTAGCGACGTTGGGGGGAGGGAGATAGTCCCATCTAGCCGAAGTACTGTGACGTACACCCTGTTAGCAACATTTAGCACGACCGCCAGGAGCTAGGCTAACAACACTCGCTCTACTAGTAAGCCTACCGGTAGACGAGCTCAGCCTCAGTCACGTAATTCCCTGCCTCCAGTTTGGTCCAACAACTCCAACAGAGCTGAACATATTCTCAATATCACCTCCGAGCACAAGAGAGAGGGCATTAAAAAGCTCGTAGCTGAAACAAATGTCTCTTAGTGTTGACTAAGGGCTGAACAAGCTGATCTCAATGTATTTGTAATAATATTAATTGTATTTTGGTCTCCAGACTGAAAATGTTATTAACAGTAATACATGATAAGGGAGGACACATTCAATCTATAAACAGATGAGAACACTAATTTAATAGCCTATGATTTTGAATATACATATATTATATAAAATATTTAGAGCAGGGTTTTATGTTAAGGTGCAACAGTTGAATTAAATGATTAAATACACTTTCTATCGCTTCTATACAGCCATCGTTGAAAGCATCCTCACCTCATCCATCAGTCTGATTTGCCAGGCTTGACTCACTCTCCCGGAAGAAATTAGAGTGCATCAACAGCATCCAAAATTATTGGCACACCCTACCATCCCTTGAATTACTATCCCGCAAACTGACACTACACATCTCTGATCCCACTCACCCTGCACACTATGCCTTCCAACATTCTAAAATCTGAACGCTGACGATTAAGCATGGCCCTGTTGTATTATGTAATGTGCCTGTCTGTATGTTCAATGTAAAGTTGGAACCTGTACCAAGGAGCTGTACTGAAAACAAATTCCACCAGCCTGGCTGTGTGGTCATTAAAAGTATCTTCATCATCATATCAGAGAATTGACTCTTTTACAAGTCACCAATTACAATATCACTTGAGTAAAAGTAGAACATTATGTTATATTAAAAGTACTTATGAAAATGATTTTGCTTGTATGTAAGACTCAAAGATGACCCAGGTAAAGATTAAACAGTGTAGAAGGAAATATTCACATCCTTTACTGAAGTAAAAGTACAAATACCAAACTGTTAAATTACTCTGTTACAAGTAAAAGTTTTGCATTGAAATTTTAACAGGAGAAGCTATATGAAACATTCTCAGCATATTTTCATTAAAAATTACACAAAAATAGTCAAAAGATAATACATTTGGGGCTGTTAAGTTATCAATTAATAAAATTATGTTTTTTTATATAATCAGGGCTATGTAATGTTGTAAAACACTTTACTTAAGTTAGGTAAAAATCCCACAAAAAAAAATTTGAAAGATTTTCTACAGAGCAGGAATACTTCTACAAAGACGGACAGTGCAGAACAAGATATATCACAACATATCACAATCAATGACAATTATCACAAGCAGATAAGATGAGGATAGTGTGAATGTAGGTTGACTTCAGCTGCTGCCAGATGAAGAGCCACACCGTCGCTCTTTCACGTAGAGATCAGGGAGACCAGAGGCACACATTCATTCCTCCATGTTAACCTGGAAGAGGACAGAGAGACAACCACTGAGTCAAACAATACAGAAAGAGTCAGATAAAAGTAATGCACTAGGCAATCAATCATTTTTTTCGGAAAAATAGCGTTTGGAATAAAGGAAGAAACAACAAAAATTGTATATTTATTTTTGAGTTAATGCAGTACGATAACCGTCATAATATCCACGGATAACACAGATGCGGAAACACAGCCACAATTGTATATTTAATTTGAGTTTATACGACTGTTATAAAAAAAATAACCATCGTAGTAACCGTGGAACGGAGCCGGTTTTACGGATGCACATAGCCCCTTCATCTATAAACATTATTGAGCGCAAACTTGTGAGCATATATTTTGTCACAAAAGTGTTCCTATGCCATAGGTTTAACCCATAGATAGTAAAAGGTTTAACTGGACCGCTCAGCCCAACTTTTGTTTCTGAACCGATTCCATTACGTGCCCATCTGACCATAAACAGTCGTTAACGGCATGGAGCCTTGAAAAAACCTCGGGCCCGGGCAGAGACACACCGGCTCCACAAGCATGCAGCCAACATGATTTATGATATGATTTAAACCGATATTCCACACGTATTCAACACAGTACCATGCCCTTCATAAACTGTAAAACAGCGACCCTCACGGCCCAAACACCGCCCGAACCCTCCCGGTGCTCAAGTCATGATAGTGGCTACTAGCTATTTATTTAGCTGGCATAACAGAGCTAACACTGTCACTGTGACACTCGCGAAACTAACAGCTTTTAATTGGTTCTATAGGCTACAGTGTACAGTTGTAACATAACAATAATAATTGTAAATACAGTGTTACTCACCGAAAAAACTGTAAACCACAGTCCTTAATCCATCGTTGGTACAGCCCCAAGCAGCACACGGGATGGAGGAATGAACACACTGCTGTCTACTGAGTTACCATGCTAACCCTTACAACTAGCCTTCGAGGTTGAGTGAGGGACAGAGGCTAGCTGTCAATCAAGAGGCCACGCCCCTAAAATTCATATATTTTAACTTCCAATAGAATAAAAACTTGTCTGCTAGAAAAAAATTCACCCCCCTCAGAGTTGTCATGGAGATATGAACTAAACATACAGACTATAATGGTTTTTCAATCCAGGCCTGAAATAGGTTTAATAATGCTGTGAAAACGGCATGTTTAACATTGGAGTCAATGAGAGATGGCTCTCTTCTGCATACAGCCCCCAGTGGCACTTCCGGGTTACTACAGTTGTGGTCACTTCCTTATTGGATACTGGTAAAAATCGCTGAGGTTGGGGCTTGGTTGAAACATTCACACTGAAGTATACTCAAGCTATAAAGAATTTCTTCTTCTTCATATAAGATTCTGGCCGTTTAGACGCTGTTTAATGTATTACTGCCCTCCACAGGTTAGATATAGAACTAGAATTTTACATACAGTCCTGTGTTGTGCAGGAAATTCAGAATTGTAAATAAAGAATTGAAAAAAAAAACCCTTCCTTGTCGTTTGAAAAGACGCAATGCACTGTGGGGCGGTTGAGTAGGAAAAGTATCCAATCGATCCATACCCAAAATCTTCCCGGAAGTTAGAACTCATCCGGGCATCTCTCGCCTACCCAAACTCGCAGACACAACTGTCACATTCTCAAATTGACGTCAAAATTAGTATGAGTAGGACGTTAGTATGGCTTTCCGGACACAGCCATAGTTTCTCTTTGACATTTGACCTCTCTTTTGTTGTTCCTCTTTGAGTTGTTTGCTGTATTTTCCTATTTCCCCTTTCTTCACTCAAGGTCAATAACTGATTGAATGTTAACAGACGGACACGGTTATGTTTTTGAGTGTATGTAAATATAACTGTTTAGGTATGTGTCCTCCCTGGGAGTAGATCTCAAAAACTTGCGGTTTCATGCCTGCGTTTGCTGTTTTCATGTACATGATATAGTGCAACCGCGGGAATTTTTCCGCGTTTGCACCGTTTCGTGTTGCCGTGAGAACAGGGCCTAAGGCACACCTGTGCACTAATCATGATGTCAGATCAGCATCTTGATGTGGCACACCTGTGAGGTGGGATGGATTATCTCAGCAAAGCAGAAGTGCTCACTATCACACATTTAGACAGATTTGTGAACACTGTTTGAGAGAAATGGTAATATTGTATCTGGAATGAATTTTAGATCTTTAAGTCCATCTCATGAAAAATGGGAGCAAAAACAAAAGTGTTGCGTTTATATTTTTGTTGAGTGTACTTGAAACTCTGTGTGTAGCTAACATTAAACCAAATGGAATTCATGATCTTTAATTAGGACTTGAACTTGTTACAGAATAATCCTCCATACAGTTTAACCTAACCTAGTGTACAGTGTATTTCTGTTTAGATTGTAAGGTTAACGTTGAAGGGCTATCGTGACAGACTTGTTATAATGCAGTATATCTGTTAGTTGTTGTGTTGGTCTAATTTTTGGTTTAGCCCTTCTACTGTTAACAGGCTCTTTATCAAACAAAGGAGTGGTTTTAAAAGATTGTCGTGGGTCGTCTTAGACATTTAGTTTGTCCTCGTCCCCTATGAATAAGGCTTTCTCTGAGCATTAAAGCGGCTACGAGTAACATTTAAATATCTTTTAAACAGCCTCATGTTTCCTCTGATAATAATAAATTACCTTTAACAGCAAACGAGACCATCAGTGCAAAGAAAGACGTTTTTAAATAGTTTTTATTACTGCTTTTGGTCTGGTCGCACACCCAGTCCGATTTTCGGTTCGCTCGTGCAGGCTCTATGGTCACATATCCGTATCGGTCGCAGATTTCAGTGTGGCGCAGCAACGCGATTTGAGAAGCCTATCCCTCCAGGTGAGGGAAGGGGAGCGGGAGCCTAGTTTGAGACAGTTATTTGTCGTCATAATGACTGATAACGGGGCTGAACCATCGAAGAAAAAAAAGAAAATGCAATGAAGAAAAGCTAAAAGGGAGAGTGATATAGGCTACGGGCGGGACGAGGGCGTTGCCAAGCAACGTGTATACAATTTCACGAGAGCGAAACTAGACTGCAGTGTTTACTCCTAAATGAATGAGCGGTTGGTACTAACACAAAGTTTGCTTTGGTTCACCATCATCAGATAACCATTATCTGAAATAGTCATTATTTACATCAACAACACAAACACATTACCTCATCGTGATCCATACTAACTGCCGTCTCTCGTTCATTCGCTTTCTGTGAGGACACGTAATCTTTCAGCTCCGTGAGAAAGAGTAGTTAGGTGACACTGCTGCATCAACTCATTGCAATCAGGTGTGTGTGGCAGTGACTGGCATTAGTTGATGCAGGGTCAAAACCACTCTCACAGAGCCGAAAAGAGTCCTCACACTTTCAACACACAGACATGCACTATATTGCGCCCTTCTCAGTTCACACTCGCACGCCTGGCACGCGCTAGAAAACAGCTTTGCGACAGCGGGCGTCGTAAAAATACTACCGCTTTTGTCCAAAGGGGACGCCAACGTGCCATCTTACTCGTAGTGGCTTTAACAGGAACACATGTAAAAAGTTAAGTAAAATAGATGTTTAAAAAGAGTAACCAGTAGTATATTACTTTTGTGAGTAGTGAGCCTAACACTTGTGATGCAAGGGTGAATGAATGTGAGGCAGTGTGTCACCTGAGGGCTGGGTCTGCTCCACAATCTCCGGCAGTCCTCATCATCAGGGTCAACTCTCCTATCACTGGAAACTGCACCCCTGCTCTCGCACGCACGCACACACGCACACACACACGCACACACACACACACACACACACACACACACACACACACACACACACAGAGAGAAACAGATTGTTCATTGCTGCTGCTCAGATTGACTGGATTGTCAACTAGATCATTTAACTGCAGGGAACTGTAAGATTTCCTACAGAAAACCCCTCTGGACAGACATCCTTCTAAATCAAGGGTGCTGAAACAAAATCATAAGAAAATTTAAAAATGACTGTTCCAAATGTTCAACTGATGGTCAGATCTGTAGTCAAATGTAAGGGTGGGGGTGGTTTTTGATTTTTTTTTTCTAACGATTATTTTTGGGAAATTTTTCATGCCCCCTATGTTTTCTTATTATTACGTATGCACTGCATGTTTTTATTGTGGCTATGTTTTATATTTCTTGATCGTAAAATGAGCAATAGCTATAAATGCTTCGATGCCGTACATTAAAGATGTGTTCTTCCAGTGTCTCTGTTGAAGCATCTGCCCCTATCAATTAAACATGAATTGAAAAAAAAATAAAGTTTATAATACTCCCCGATGTGATGTTTCTTCTGTATTATTGTCTTAGGCAACACAGGTGGCTGTCCCATAACACCAAAAAAATATGAATTCATAATAGCTTTAAGAAAGAGAGACAAAATGATCGTTGTTATGCATAATGTACTTGCTGTGGCTGATTGAATTACTATAAATTGTAGTTTTTATTATGCATTGATCAACCAAAAAACTGCTGTATGTGGCTTAATAGCATGCTAATTATCATAACAAGCGTGATTCAATGGTTTGTGTGTAATGTAGCAAAACAGTATAAATATCCCACAATCCAAAGGAGCTTGCGCTGCTCGAGGTGTGGGATTGGAAGTGATCCGAGCATTTAATAGGGAATGAAACGGAAAGGATTTACGAGAACTCAAACCCTGCAGATTATTAAGCCATCATGGACGCATAAAACACCGGCCCTAGAAAAGAAAAGGTGAAGAAACAGAGAGTGTTAACCACATCGCACCCACCAGCCAAACTACTGTGTTCCAATACTACTATGGACATGTGGGAATGCAGCCTTTCTGTAATAATTTAAGAAGTGCTAACAAGCCGGGGGGGGTGTCAAGGAACTAAGATATCGATATCTAACAGCAGTCAAAAGGAGCTTGTAGCTATAAAACCTGTGTGTGATTGAGGAGGGGGGGGGGGGGGGCTCAACAGGAAAGAAAAGCGGAAATTATTTGAGGGAAATAAATCCTCAGCACTTGGGTCGGTTCACCGGGTTCATACCGCCAAAAAACATGAGGACGGGGGGGGGGGGGGGGGGGCAGGGCTACAGACTTAATTAACACAATGAAAACAGACGCCAAGAAATGCAAGCGTTTTCTCTTTTTTTTTTGGCGGGGTGGGGGGGGGGGTCGCTCACAGCTCATTACTTCAATGTTTCCAGGCACAGAGTTATAGGGCTGCGTTAGGGGAGAGATGAGAGAGAGAAGATGATGCTAAAAGGATACGGTTAGTAGTAGTGTAGCTTACAATTACATATGGCACACGGGGACCCATTTCAAGCCCAGACACATCACAGACATCCTACCATGCAATAAAGGCCAATAAAAAAAAAGACGCTTCTGAGATTCAAGTTCAACAAAATCCCAGCTTCTCTCTCTCTCTCTCTCTCTCTCTCTCTCTCTCTCTCTCTCCCCCAGGAGAACATAATCACAGCCACATTACTTGTATGAAGCTGAATAGCCTGAATGCTAAAAGATGATTAGCGAAGTAGTTTGCAACCATAGCAGCGACAACAAGTCCAAACAGTCATTCCTCGTGGAGGCAGTGCTATGCTATCCCAAAAAAACCTGGCAGGCTGCATCTTTAATCTGGACACCCTGTTCCCTTGTTAACACTGCCGTCTTTGATGAAATCTGCCAGTTTTTCTCTCATAATGGACGACGTGCCCTAATCTCCCTGGCAGCTGCTCTATTCAATAGCACTGCCTCTGTGAGCGTGCATGTGTGTGTTTATGTTTGTGTGTGTGTGCGCTTGTGTGTGAAGGGGGCAGTGGAATACGTCCACCTGCACAGTTGTAGTGGTGTGTTTGAAGTGGAGCACTTAAGGCAGCTGAAGTAGTGTGTGGACAGAGAGGCTTCAAAAAGGAACAAACAAGACAAAGAGAAAGGAGGGGAGAGAGAAAGGGAGAGAGGAGGAGGAGAGGAAGAGGTGGATGGGAATGTGTCACGTCCCAATCCCCAGCGTACCCACAGGACAGGGCTGGCAGGCAGGGAGGAGGAGAGGACAGGGTGGGCGCATTGAAACCGTGGGCCCAACAGGTGTCTCCAACTGTAGAGCTGACAAGCCTCAGTCCCTGGCTGGGGTTACATTGGGTGAGGTAGTGAATCCACAGGGATTGGGTGGCACGCATGCACGCACCCACGCACGCGCGCATGCATGCAAACCCACACACACAGACGTTTGTAAGGCTATACTTGAGATCACACTCATTGACGTAATGTATTCGCCTTAAAGGAACACTTCACCAATACGGAACCAGCGTTCCATCATTATGAAAATCGCTATTTTAATATAATGAATGAGGTTTTTCTCCCCTCAGTCTCTCATCAGTCTTCTCTTGGCCAAGCTGTCCTGTTAATCCTAAAGCTGCAAACACACTGCACTGGCTGCGCGGCGAGATTACATACAAAGTCAATGTACTAGCGCGTGGCCGCGCGTCCACCCAAGAATCGGCGTCCAGCGGCGGGCGTAAGGTAGCGCCGGTTAGCATAGTGAAACTCACCAGGGGCGGATCTACCGGGGTGGCATGGGGTGGCAACTGCCACCCTAAAAAAAAGCCTTGCCACCCCAGCTGCCACCCCAGTTGGCAGCGCCCAATTAAACATTTATTTCTGGCTGTTAAGAGACATTTACGAGCGCGAGTTTCAAATGTCCGACTGCAAGTGAATGCAGCCAGGTAATATTGCCCAAACCCGATCCCCCCGACCCACTCCCGAGACTCCTAACAGCTCCCAACGGCACTGATTTTGAATACAAGGAAGGCGCGAGAGACGGATCCAAACCTCTGGACTAACGAAGCAAGCAGCACAGGAGAGACTACACTCTCCAGGTATTACTGATCAACTGTCTGTCTATGAAGAAATGACAATAGTGAGAAAAGAGCAGGGCTAATGTAGTGGTAGTTTTCCTATAAAGTTATTATGCTGCTGTGTTGTGACAATGCCTAGCCCTAGAGGTTAATAATAACGTTAGGAACTCGTGAATGCTTCGGAAAAACTACAATAACGTTCACATGAGCGACGATTGTGCACTACTGTAGGCTACTGATCCAAATTCCAACTCATTACTTGTGTTACAGTTTAGTACAATATTTATTCATTTATATTTGGTTGCTCCACCTTAAGTCAGCCCAGGCAGGACAGGATAGTTAAGTTTCGTTTTTCATCTCCGTGTTGGACAGTTGTTCGCTCAGCTGAAGGGCTCGAGCCTCACGGAGCAGACAGCGGGAGTCAGTCTAAAGTCAACGAGGATCACTCTCAAATCAAAAAGCTAAATTATAAAATAAAGCTATCTCTTCATCCCTTTGTCCACTGCACACTTAGTCACTAGTAGCTTAAAGGAAGTACATGAGGATTAAAACCTCATTTTGCACTTTGTTATTTTTGAATATTTGAAGATTGCAGGCTATAGTAAAATACCACCCAGCCACTACATTCTCAATGATAGACGTGAATAATCACTTCTTATTGTTTTACTATCTAAACCAATTTTTTTTAACAATAGAGGAGAATCAATATTTGAAAGCAATACAGAATGCATGATATTACTGCATTTTATTTTATTCTATTTTTGTCACTGGGAACCTAAATGTTGTCAATTACTTTACATAAACTTGATGCAAACAAATTCACCAGATTGCAGGAAATGAAGTGATGAATGCTCAAAAATTTCTGGGGGGACACCCCCAGACCCCCCATTTAAAAAGTATCCTAAACCAAGGTTTAATCATAACCTAAACCCTTGAAATTCATTAATTATTTTGTTTAATTGTATCTATAGGCCTTTGTATAAGGATACTTCCTAATTTTTATCACACTATTTTAAATTAAAGTCTTAAGTCGTGCTTATCAATTGCTCATAATAACCAGTAGGCCTATTTCTGTGTTGGACATTACTGAACCTCTTCCCATTTACAGTGTGTTTAACAGGTCACTGCTTGTGACCAAACATAGGAAAATGCCACACAATATTTATATGAATGATTTTATCTGTATTGTATGTAAATTACTAGAGTATTTGAATAACTTGATATTTAAACTCAAGTTAGACTGATGATTGACATCTGATGGGAGTATCTCATATTAACACAGACAAATACCAAAGACTCACTGTTAACTAAGTACTTATTGCAGCCCTATTTGCATAGATTTGGAGCCCCATGCTGGTGTATTAGTGCAGGTGTTTGTTGTGAGGCAGGTAATGCAGTAATTATTCAGTAATAATAATCTTTTTTTTTTTTTTTTTTAATATTTTTTGGGCATTTTTATGCTTTATTGATAGTGCAGAGAGACAGAGGTGAAATGGGGCAGAGAGGGGAGTGACATGCAGAGAACGACCGCGGGTGGGAATCGAACCCGGGTCTGCTGCTGGGCCCAGCCCGGGAGGGGGACGCCTTACCAACTGAGCTAAAGGCGCCCCCAGTAATAATAATCTTTAACATTTTGTCTGACACCTTTTATGTTTAAATGTAAGGCTTCACTCGTGCTACAATACATATGTTATTTAGTCAACATATCTAAATGTGGGGGCTTTCCCAAGTAAATATTTATTTATATGGCTTTAATTAAATCGGCATACTGTATACATCCGCCACAGGTTGCCACCCCTTAAAATCTCCTGCCACCCTCTTGCCACCCCATGAATATTTTTCTAGATCCGCCCCTGAAACTCACCCAGCTAATATGAACCCAAACTTGACGGCAGTGTCCGTGTGGAATTCCAATATAGTACAGCGAAGCACCGGTGGTGTCCTCCGCCAGACCGCGCACTTTCACTTTCAGGTAGGCTGATGTCTGCCTTTATTTTTGCCGCTGAGCACACACTGCTGTTGTTATTGTGTTTAGTATGTTGCTGAATTGCTGTTAAAGGTGCTGTAAGCGGAATGGTTCTTTTAACTAACTTCCTGTCAGTTACTGCAGTTAGCAGTCCCCTCGTTCGTCCCTACGTCACCACATTAACGCACTGCGGTCTTCAAGCAGCGAGTTATCTAGCATCATCTCAGCTCCATAAGTGTGATAAAACATGATAAAAACGATCAAAACAGACATTGGGAAGGATTTTTACCTGCTCCGCCATTGTAGGCGCATACACATTCACCCATCTGTTGCTCTGGCATGCACCGGCAGTGAGACCATGGAGTGTATATACTATATATGAGTGAGACAAGTGTCGGTTTGGAGCGTTCTCTCTTCTGATTGGATAAAAATTTCGGGATACTCCAATAACTTTATTTGCCGATTACATGCAAAGCAGCTGACTGAGAGATCAGCTTTATGAAACGCGCACATTATGTAAGTGATCACTGTATGAATAAAGAGCGATTTAACACTTATATTATCATAAATAAACCGCTTACTTCACCTTTAATGTGTGTGTATTTGCGATAGGGGTGCGTCTTCATTCTGTTTTAATGCTATTTGTGACATGACTGCCTCTGGTTACACAGTGTACCCACATCTGTATTTTTTGGCACAGCTGGACCATGTTGTTGTTGTTGTTGCACCGTAAGTGTGACGGGTCTGATCTCAGAAACGGCGTGAGGAATATATGGCCCAATATGATCAAGCGGTGAGCAACTTGCGTTCACACGGCCAACCGCCGCAAGGGGCGAGTGCAGTGTGTTCTCAGCTTTACCCTACATTTTTACTAGTGTGATGTCACACTAGTAAAATGTAGGGTTTAGACAGTGAGACCATAACACACTCTTGCCTTTTCTCAGGCTAGGATGAACCGATTTCAAAGATGTTTGCACATTTATACTACATAGGATCTCAGAGTTCAATACACCTTCCTATTTTCACCGGTGAAGTTGGTCTTTAACTATCAATACAATAATACAATACCATTTTGAAAGGACCCGTTGCGGCTTCCTGGGCTTAGCGCTGCCCAGTTTCCCCCCCTATACTGGAAACGATATAGCTTGGTTCCAGACCATAGCTGTGTGAGACTACACTAACCCTAACCTAAACCAAATGTATACCTGAACCTAGAACCTGGTCTTAAGCCTTAAACAGCCCTCTTTAAAGGCCTGTCCCAAAATGAGAACTGGCCAAAATGTCCTCACTCTTAAGGTCTAAAACTCAAATTGGTTTTCACAAAAACAAGTATAAGTACTCACACACACACACACACACACACACACACACACACACACACACACACACACACACACACACACAAACACACACACACACACACACGCACACACACGCTCATCACACCACAGAGCATGGTTCTGCTGGCACGGCTAAGAGAATATTTGACTCCAGTTTGAAGCCAAAAGAATGAAACATGCTGCACCAATAAATCAAACCTACAGTAAATGAGGTCTAGATATATTAAGAAGTTGAGTGTGTCTCATATAACAGAATTAGGCTTTTAAAATGTCTTAGAAATGTGTGGAACACAGTATCATTTATTGTAATATAATAATATTGTAATAGCTTGCCCTTGCTCAGTATTGTAGCGAAAGTGTGTCTTTATGTAAGGGCCCATTGATTATCCGCCGAGAAATCTAAACCTTTCAAGTTTCTAACATACTGTGCATGTTTCCAGTTTTTTTGTTTTTGTAAGCGTGGAAGTGTGTGTAGGAAGGTAAGGTATCACAGTAACAATAAGGAAGCCTGATAGCCAATGACAGTAGAGGGCAGGCTGTGGATAGTCCGCCTGGTTCCTGTTAAGCTTGTGCTGGTGAAGAAGTAAGTGAGGAGCTGTGTTTCCCCCTGACCTCAGCCCCCTTCCACATTATGCAGAACAGGGAAACAGATAACAGAGACCAACTTCTCTTTTCTCAGAGTTCTTCACTTCTGCCATTCCTTGTGATTTAAATAAAAAAGGAAACTGAGACCACACTGGACATAAAAAAGACAAGGGAGTTACAAAGAAGTTGATAATGGAGAATGACCTCCAGATCACTGTGGCTGCATATAGCTGTGTGTGTGTGTGTGTGTGTGTGTGTGTGTGTGTGTGTGTGTGTGTGTGTGTGTGTGTGTGTGTGTGTGTGTGTGCGTGCATGTGTGTGTGTGTATGTCACAGTTGCACAAAGCATTGTCAGCGGTTTCATGGTTACTCTGGGACATGTGTGTGCGTCATAGATAAACCATGGAGTGTAACCAGAAACCCAGATAGACTGTTTTGTTTTGCTCTTAGAGCTTCAAACAACAACTCTAGCATTACAACGTTTAGCATGTTATTTTTATACATCTCTAATGATAAAAACATTAATGTTTTCCGGCCCTGAACAAACATGGCAGACTGATATTTCATCTTTTTCTCGGCAGCCACAAGGCTGGTTAGAGGTGTGAAACCACAGACACTGCATGGGGGGAATTCACGGTAACAACTGGGGTTTTCCAAGCAGTTGTCAATGAAAACGTTTGCACCCGCAGTGTGAATGCAAATTTGGATCATTTAGAGTTTAAGTCTATACTCGCTGAGGTACTGCAAAAAAATCTTTTAAATAAAGTATTTTTAAGGTACCCGTCTTTCACCTTTCTGATGGATCTCTTTCAAAGGTTTTTTTATTGAATTTCAAAGTTGCAAAGCAATTGTAGCACAATGGGTTACAAACTTTTTCCCATTTTTTCCCCCCGAACACACCCCACCCACATCCCACCCCCACACCCAGCCACAAACAATCCCAAATAATACATAATGCAAAAAATGGCAGATACCAAACACACACTTCAAGAAACAAAAACAAACAATCAATATGAAACAAAAAAACATAAAGAAACAAAATTGAATTAAATAAAAGAGGGGAGGAGGTAGCTACTCTTCAATTATTGAGGTTGGCTTTTTTTTTAAATTTAGGAAGGGGCGCCATATTTTATAAAATGTATTCTCAGATCCCTGGGTAGTAAAATGTATTTTCTCCAGACATTATGTCATGTATGAAACACGACATAATGTCTCTAATCCAATGTGAGTGGGAAGGAGGAGCAGGATCTTTCCATTTAAGTTAGATAGCCCTACGAGCAAGTAAAGAGGTGAAGGCCAGTACCTTTAGCTTCACTTTAGGCAAGCCTGAATTGGGAGCGATGCCAAAAATTGCAGTGTAAGGGTTCGGCTCAATTTGATGCTGAAGTGCTTAAGAAATTGTTTGAAAAACTGATGTCCAGAACTCAGTCAAGGTGGGACACAACCAGTACATGTGAAAGAGTGATGCCGGTGCGCTCTTACAGCTATCACAGGTCGGGTCTACATCGGGGAACATACGAGCTAATTTAGTTTTAGACATGTGGATACGATGTACTACTTTAAATTGCACAAGAGCATGTCGGGCGCACATGGAGGTAGAGTGTATCTGATCCACGACTGAATCCCACATGTGATCTGTGAAGGCAGAACCTAGGTCCTGCTCCCACAGGGTTCTTATAGCTGCTAATGAGGGGCTATGCAACTTCGAAATAAGGTTGAAAAACACAGAAATTGAGCGTTTTAATGTGGGGTTTACAGAAAGAAACAAATCGACATGATTGGCTGGCGGTTTATAAGGGAATTGGGGAATTAACTTCTGAGTAAAATGCCTGATTTGCAGAAATCGGAAAAAATTAGTCTTTTCGATACCAAAATGTTTTGTCAATTGAGAAAAACTAGCAAATAGATCATTAATAAATAAAACGCTGATGCATTTTAAGCCTTTTTTATGCCAGATCTTAAATGCACCATCCACCGTCGAGGGAGTAAACAAATGATTAGCTGCAATTGGGCTGAAAAGTGAAAAATTCTGCATTCCAAAATTCTTCCTAAATTGGGTCCAAATTCGAAGGGAGTGCTTAATCACGGGATTACTGTTGGGAATAGCCGAAGAGAGTGGAAGTGCGGCGCTTAAGAGGGCAGATAGAGACAATGGGCTAATAGCGCTGGACTCCATTGTTACCCAGACTGGGGCTGAGTCGTCAAGGTGAAAATGCACCCAATACACTAAAGAACGGATATTAGCAGCCCAGTTATAGTATTGGAAAATAGGGAGGGCCATTCCACCTGTTTGTTTGGGTCTTTGAAGAAAAGCTTTCCGTAACCGAGGGTGTTTACCATTCCAAATATAATTTATCATTAAAGAGTCAAGGGCCTAAAAAAAGGATTTGGGGAGAAAGATGGGGAGACATTGGAATAGATATAGGAACTTTGGGAGTAATGTAATTTTAATTGAATTTATTCTACCTATGACAGAGAAAGCCAGAGGAGACCTCTTCGATAATATTTGCTTCGCCTGATCCAATAATTTGAGGAAGTTTGATTTAAATAGGTTTTTAAAATTTCTGGTAAAACATACCCCAAGGTAACTCAGCTGATCTGTCACCACTTTGAGTGGGAGAGCTGTATAATCAAGTTTAAGAGCTTCTTTATTAATCGGAAAGAGTTCGCTCTTACTCAAGTTAAGTTTATAGCCAGAAAACTGACTAAAGACCTCCAACACAGAAAGTGCCTCCGGTAAAGAGGTGGCTGGCTTGGCGACAAACAAAAGTAAATCATCGGCGTATAATGATACCTTATGTTCAATTCCTCCTCTCCATATCCCCTGAATCTGTTTGTTACCGCGAATGGCAATCGCAAGTGGTTCGATTGCAATAGCAAAAAGGAGCGGGCTCAAAGGACAACCCTGCCGGGTCCCACGGTGCAGATCAAAACTACTTGAGTAACGGCTGTTTGTTAATACTGAGGCAGAAGGGCATGCATATAATAATTTAACCCAAGAAGTGAAAACAGGACCCAAACCGAACTTTTCAAGGGTGAAAAACAAATAATTCCATTCTACTCTATCAAATGCTTTTTCAGCATCCATAGAAGCGAGGCATTCTGATTCAATATTTCTGGGGGAATATAAAATGTTCATTAGCCGGCGGATATTATAAAATGATTGGCGTCCCTTTATAAACCCAGTTTGGTCGGGGGATATGATAGAGGGGAGAACATCCTCCAATCTGTGGGCGAGAATTTTAGCAAGTATCTTCACATCTGTATTTAATAGTGAAATTAGTTGGTATGATGCACAATCAAGAGGATCTTTATCCTTTTTAACAACAGGGAAATACAGGCCTGATAGAACGAAGGCGGGAGTTTACCTGAGTCAAATGAGTCTGAGAATACTGAACATAAAAAAGGCGACAATTCGGCTGAAAATTTCTTAAAAAAGTCAGATGGAAGTCCGTCTGGACCAGGAGATTTGCCTGATTGCATAGATGTTATTGCTGCAATAATTTCCTTCTGAGTAATAGGTGCCTCAAGGCTATGTCTCAGGTCTTGAGAAAGGGAAGGCATGTTTAGGTTACTGAAAAAGGTTTCCATCACCGTTGCGTCTACTGTACAAGGCAAGGCAAGGCAAGGCAAGGCAAGGCAAGGCAAGGCAAGGCAAGGCAAGTTTATTTATATAGCACAATTCAGACACAAGGCCACTCAAAGTGCTTTACAGGGGCAAGATTAGAATACATAAAACACATTATAAAACATTTAAAAGCGAATAAAAGAAGCAAATAAAAAAATGAAAACTCAATTTAAAAACATTTAAAAGCAAATAAAGAAGCAAATAAAATGAAAATCAGAACTACAATCAGAACTATACAAATTTGAATAGAATGTTTTGAACTTTTCGTTTATCAATTTCTGATCTGATGTTGTACACCAACTGTCTGTCCGTATTCCAGAGATGAGTTGCATCGCTCTAAATCCGGGCAGTTGATTGGCCAGGAGTTTACCAATCTTGTCACCATGCTCGTAAAAAGTACTTCTGCTCCTAAGCAACTGGTCTGCAACCTGACGAGAGGAAAGAAGGTTGAATTCTGTCTGAAGTTTTAAACGTTCTTTGTTAATTCACCTTCAGATGAAGGTGAATTAGCATATTGTCTGTCTATGTTCAGAAACTGATCAGTAATTTCAGTTTGTTTCTGTTTTGTACACTTATTTTTGTATGCTGCAAATGATATAATTTCACCTCTCAAATACGCTTTCAGGGCTTCCCAAATTGTTGCATTGGACACATCTGGTGTTTTATTTATACTCAAAAAAGTTTTAATATGTGTAGAGATGTGTGAAAGAAAACTCTCATCTGTGAGCAACAATGGATCCAGTCTCCACTGCCTTCTTGTATACTCAACGTCAGGGAAAGCCAGTTGAAGGAGCAGAGGAGCGTGATCTGAGATCACAATACTTTCATAACTGCATGACTTAAGGTCTGACATCAATGAATTATCAACAAAAAAATAATCAATTCGGGTGTAAGTGTGGTGGACATGTGAAAAGAATGAATATTCTCTTTCTGTGGGGTATAAAAACCTGTATGGATCAGAGAGGCTATAATCAGCAAGAAATGATTTGATATAACCTGCAGATCTGCTAAGAGTGGCAGGTTTGGGGGAAGAGCGATCTAAGACTGGATCTAGATAACAATTAAAATCCCCACCAAGAATAAGAGAATGGGAATTGAGATCAGGGAGTTGAGAAAAAAATCTCTTAAAGAATTTTACATCATTGACGTTAGGCGCGTAGACGTTGGCCAAGATTACTGACTTATTGTGAAGTTTGCCTGAGACAATAATAAAACGTCCATTTTTATCTGATATAATGTTTGAGGACTCAAAAGGAATATTACTATCAATAAGGATAGCTGTGCCCCTAGCCTTACCCCTGAAATTAGAATGAAAAAATTGTCCACGCCAGCATTTACTTAATCGCCCATGGTCAGAGTCATGTAAGTGGGTTTCTTGAAGGAAAACTATTCCAGCCCTGAGCCGTTTTAGGTGGGTTAAGACCTTACCCCTTTTCACTTGGTGATTTAGCCCCTTGACATTCCAACTAATTAAATTAAGATTGCCCTTCATCTAGCTCAGTTATAGTGAGAATAAAAAGAGTTGCTCCGATAAGAAAAAGAGTAGCAAAATACAGAGGAAAAGAAAAACACACAAAAAAAGGAAAACACAAATAACTGAAAACACAGCAGGTGATAACTTATCAGCTAAACCCCCAGTTAACACCACCCCATCCCACCCAGAACCCACCCCATATATTGCTCTAAACAGCAAACCCCAAAAGACCCTTACTAGTCTCACAACAAACATTCCAAGCCTTAACTTTCTGACCTGTGCTAGCTTCCCACATAAGTCTTGTACAATTCACCCCATAACAGCTAGTAACACTATGAACAATCCAGCAAACTGTCAAAATGAAAACACACTAACAAACATACCGTGCTCACCCAACAAATTCGAAATACAAAAAAAAGAACAAGGCGTGAGTTAGACAATCTGTCCAAATGGCAAAAAAAAATAAAAAATAAAAAATAAAGAACAGACACGCTTATCTAGCCGTTTTAAAATAGAGATACAAATAAAAAAAAGCGAGTGAGCTAGACAATACGTCAAAATGACAAGCAACAAAAATGCCACGTTCACCCAGCTAATTTACTCATTTTAAAAAAGGGAGAAAAAATGCGTGTAGTGCCATCAGTCTGAGAATTTGGCTTGGGATATGAAAAGAGCATTTGTCCACATTGTATACTCACAGCAGGCAATCGTATTTACTACGGACTCACATCCAATGTAGATACGTAGTTAGATGCTTCAGAGACAGACCGCAACCACTTCCTCTCGCTACTCTGGAGAGTAATGCGAAGCTTCACAGGGAATAGAAGAGAGGGACGGAGACCGCGCTGATAAAGCTCAGCCAAGACCCCCCTGTATTCAGCCCGCTGCTTCACGACCTCCGCGCAGTAGTCCTCGTAGAACCGGAGCTTGTGGCCGTGGTACTCCAGCTCACCTTGTTTACGTGCCTCTCTCATGATCCGGTCTTTAGTCTGGTATCGGTGAAGCAGATGACGACGGGTCGCGGCCTCTCATGCGGGCCCGGTTTGGGTGCCAGAGTGCGGTGAGCTCTGTCCAGCTCTGGGGGAGAAGGGAGAACTTGATCACCAAAAACCTTGACGAGGAGCTCGGAGAAAAAGGCGGTGGGGCGTGCACCCTCAAGTGACTCTGGTAAGCCCACAATATGAACGTTCTGTCTCCTGCTTCTCCCTTCCAAATCCGATAGTTTAGCTTTCAACAGCCTGTTATCTTCCTGCAGTGAGGAGCACGTAGCCTCAAGTTGCTCCAGGCGTCCGCAAACAGTTTCTGCATTCTCCTCGAGATCGGTTATGCGTTTCCCCTGGCCTGAGACCACGACCTGGATGTTGTCCAGCTTAGTGTCCATTCTGTCGAACGATGATTTAAACTCAGCGGCAATGGATTTAAACTCAGCGGTGGCTGCTCTATGCTGCTCAAGCAGATCCGAAATGGAAGCCATTGTGCTAGCACCAACGGCCATGCTAACCACGCTGTCCGAGGACATATCTGACTCTGCCGAATCTCTTTTTGCGTTTTTCTTTCTTCTAGGCATTTCTCCAAAACCGGTGTTACCGGCAACACAAGCACAAAAAAAATCGATGAAAATAGGGTTTAATCAGTTAGGTCTGAAATA